>JAMJFZ010003125.1:0-83099 GCA_026225945.1 Cricetomys ansorgei
GAAATATTATATGCCTTCAAGACTTACTGCTGCCCTGAGGCACTCTGACTACTAGCTTCTTATGAACTCTGATTCTTCTGGTTCAATTCACTATTGTTCTGGCTCAAACTTCTCCAAGCTTCCTACTTCAAACTGACCTTTTGAGCTGGCTTATTGCTTCTCACTAAGCTCTTCTGACTTGGCAGACTCTGTCTGACTCCGTGACTCTCTGACTGACTCAGAGTGAACTGCTCTTCAAACTGATTCACTCTTACCATCTGATTGATACTGAGTTCTTCTGCTGAGCTGACTCTGTGTCTCTATGTTTCCCTTTGAGCTCTCATTGTTCCATACTGCCTCAACTGCCCCTCTGCTGCAGCCTCTCTGCTCTTAGTCAGACCACTTCATTGTCTCTGTGTCTTATCCCCAGCCCCAAACACAGCTGCTTTAGACCACTAGCCACATACTGCCTACTGTAACTCTCTCTTCTATAATGGACTCTGCTCTGACTCTGACTCTGTAACTGACTCTAACTTTTCTTCTGATCAACCACTTTGCCTATCCTTCACTGACTTATCTCAGACATCACTTCTTGTGTGACACCGACTCTTTCTGAGCTCTGCTTCCTGTGTCTGCTTCCACACTCTGTTTCTGTTTTAGGGATTAAAAGCATGGACCACCACTGTCTTCTTAATACTGGAATCAAAGGTGTGTACTACCACTGCATTCTGAAAACTGGGATTAAAGGTATGTACCAGCATTCTTAGCATTCTTTCTATATTCCATCTGGACCACAGAGGCTTCAAAATACTATTCCTTCATATTGACCCCTGGAAAGGCCCATTCCTTTACATGGAACCCGGTTCTGGGATAAAGGTGGAATAAAGAAGACCATAAGGCCTTACTAGCCAATCTGTGTAGCTGAAAGAGTAAACTCAAGGTCAAAGCAAATACTTTGTCTCAAATAGAAGGTAGAGAGCAATAGAGGAAGATAAGTGGTCTGGTCAGTTTCTGATCTCCAATGTACATCCACAGGCAAGCACTCTGACATATACATGTGTGCACATGAGTAAACATACATATACACACACACACACAGTATGACTTTAGGACTCATGGTTCTAAACATATCAAAATGTTTCTTATGTGACTCTGTAATGTCAATGTGTGTGTCTGTGTGTGTGTCTGTGTGTGTGCATGTATAGTTATATGGTGATATATCTACATATGTATGTATACATATATATATGTATGTATCAAAAATTCATGTTACATATACATGTATGGATATCTTGTATATCTATGTGTATGTGTGTTTATATGTAAATTTTGTGTGTGTGTGTGTGTGTGTGTGTACATTTATTGGTTTTAGTCCCATTTTTTGAGTCCTATTCCCATGTTACTACTTAAAAGACTAGAATAGTGAGGTTTTAGCATTCAGTCCCTTGTCCTTAGCTCCTGAAGCAGCTTCAGTGTGATAAAGTTAAAAGGCAGACTTTTCTTATAATGTTGGGAAGCGTTAGGGTTCAAGAAAGCAAAGGTCTTCTTTCTCATCTTCCCTGACTTCCTCCACCTGCACCTTTTCCTCCCAAATATAATCTATAGAAACTGAAATTTCTCTTTCCTTGGGCCCATCATAGGAACCATTGTCCTCTCACCTTTCTTTCTCAGAGCTAGTTAAAATGAATTCTCTGACCTATCTTGTCTGGTAGTAGATCATAAGAGCTTCAAATCAGAGAAAGTTCTGCCACAAGGGACATATTGCTACACAGAGGGAGCAAGTAGAATATGAACAGGCAGACTTGCTAAGTATTACCACTGAAGCTATTAACATTAGTTATACTTTCTATGTCTAACTAGACTTCTCCACAGTGGTCCACATATCTACTATGTCTATGCAACGATTCTCCCTCAAAATACAAAAGAGGAGAATTCAAGAAGCTTTAGGACAGTTGAAGTTGGAGGCAGTCGATCAAAAACAAATCCACTTACCAGGAGGAAGAGGCATCTCAAATACTTAACGGTGGAAGTTGCTGTATTTGGGATCCTGTGTGTGTGTGTGTGTGTGTATGTGTGTATGTGTGTGTGTGTGTGTGTGTGTGTGTGTGTGTGTATGTGCGTGTCTGTGTAGATATAGATAGGTGGATATAAAATTTTTAAATGTCTTTTAAAATCAATGACAAATATGTTTTCTTTAATTGCATTTTTCATTACCATGACTTCTCCAAGGGCTACCACTCTCCCCTATCCAACCAATATTGTGATTTCTTTTTAAGCTTCAAGTCCAATTTTGGTTTCCCATATGTGTTTGGTTTCCCATGTGTGTTTGGTTTCCCATATGTGTGGTCTTTGACAAGAGTGTGGTTGACCTATCAAGGACCACAATTAAAACAAACAAACAAACAAAAATCCTTCCTTCTCCCAGCAGCTATCAACTGCCAAGAGTCCCTCAGTTGGAACTTCATTTCCAACTTTCCCCTCCAAGCTGGGATTTTGTCTGGCATGAGTTTTCCCAGAAGTTATGCATGCTGTTATAGCTGCTGTGAATTCATATATGCAACCTTACTGCTGTGTCCAGAAAACATTGTTTTTTATTAATCTTGTGACTTAATTTGTTTTATTACTTCCTATTAATTAAATGTTTCCTATAAAACATATTAATCCACTACATCTAGCTTTTGCAGTCTCCATCCCCTTTCTGCAATGATACTTGAGCCTTGGGAGTATAGTGTGTGATATAGATGTTGTATTTGCTGCTGATTATTCCTGGCTCTCTTTCTTATTCTCTGTACCTTGACCAATTATGAGTCTCTGTGTTAACTGCCATCTACTGCATAAAGAAGCTTTTATGATAAGGGTTGAGAGATGCACTACTAATCTTTGGGTAATAGTAATAAGTCATTAGAAGTTGGTTTAATACAATGTCCATTTAGCATAATAATAGAAATAGGTTCCACCTTATGATTTATGATCTGTCTACCCAAAGGTTCCTGACACTGATTACAGTGTCAGGTATGGGTTCCATCTTGGGGTATGGCCTTCAATCCAACCAGAAAGTGGTTGGTTAATTGTATAACATTATCAGTGTTATTTTACAGGTGCATATATCTTTCCAGATATAAAGATATTAGATCCAGCAGGGTGCACAGCTAAGTACTGAGGATTATTTTGATCCTTGATTGGGATCCATAAACCTTCCAACACTAAGAGAACTAGCCAGTAGTGATAAAGCTTTCAGGTGAATAGTAAATTGATATCCATGTTCTGTGACTCAAGTGTGTGGCATCTTCAGATGTAGGATCTTAGCATCATATTAAATTACATGAGCTAGTCTAGAAAATCAATCAAAAGGGACAATCCCAATTTCATTTCTTAGAGATTAGTTTCAAGAATGCCAGATTTTCTTCCAGGTCTCAAGTTGGCCATCTGAGCACTAAGCCCCCAACCCCTGTTAAAGCTGATAGGTGGTCTTCGTTTGAAATTTGGGTACTCTCTCACCAGATGTTATTTCCAGATAAAAGACATATGAATTAAGTTGGGTTAAAGACTGCTCAATTGGAACCTACTGCAAAACTGATTGCTTGCCTGCTGGTAAGAAAAAATTTCCCAGACTTTTTTAAACCACTGAAGTGATTTTTGTTGTGAATGTATAGTGGAAAAGAAACTGTTTGTTTTCTCTCTATATCTCCTGAACTGCATGGCTGAGAGCATTCAGGCCACATGCCTTATCCTATGTCTAAAGAGAAATCATGCAATTTCACCACAGTTACTTGTTTTCAGACAGTATTTCAGACCTCATTCATCAATCTTTCCTTACAAGAGAATTCAGAAAAATATAAAAGTCATTATAGTTCAGTTTTTCTTAGTTTCTATTGTTTTTAGAGGTATTTTCTTTTAACTCACTGTTTGGGATAGTTTGTAATTCCACAAAAGCCAATCTAAAGATAAGAAATAGCCTGCACACACCAATTTGCTATTTCCACGCTAACTGCATACATTCTCATCAATAAAATGCCTATCTCTTTCCTTGTATTCCCATGCTCACTTTCCAACTACAGAATTCCACACCTGAAGAATCCATTAACTTCTACTGACTTGGCAACCACGCTCATTCTTCAAAGATCTTATATACTGGCACTTGGATGTTCCTTACAAAGTATCACATGTAAAACAGGTGAATAGAAAATTTTCAGTGTCTGCTATTTGCTTATTGGATCAACCCAGTATCCTAACTCAGAATTTTCTAAAATTATTCAATAGCTAAGTTCACCTCTTCAGGATAGCCAGTCTAGTCTGATCACGTTATTGTGCCTGAGAAGACTTATATTTCATTTCTGACTTATCTATCTTCAGTTCTAACTGGAAGAGTAATCTAAGTAACATCTCATAGATGTCTTTCTTGGTGACTTCCACAAAGAAATAGTATCTTACTCCCTCTGCATAAAAAAGAGACTTTAGCAATGACTTTACTGATGGGTATAATATATGATCATATTCATACTCGATTTTTTCTCTCTGATGTACTTTATATTCCATGAAAGAAAATACAGCAAGCAATGCCAATCACATAAATATGTTCACATACAGGTATATTCCTTAAGAAATTGCTATAGGGGCTGAGAGTTGGTTCAGCGGTTAAGAGCCACTGTTTTTTCAGAGATTCTGCGTTCAATTCCTAGCATCCACACTGTAATTTCAGTCCCATGGAATCCAACACCCTCTTCTGACCTCTGATGGCACACATGTTGTGCACATACATACTCACAAGCAAAACATTCACACCCACAAAATAATAAACTAAATAAATGTAATAAAAATTTAAAAACATTGCTGAGATTTAGATTTAACCTTTAATTTATACACACAAGTACAAACAAGTAAGTCTGTGTATAATGTATGGTTATAAACAATGGAAGCATGTATAAAATGAAGGTTATGTATATATAGTTTATATGACTAGAAAGAAAATATAACTGCTTCATATATCCTATACAGGAAACCAAGTAATATTTTATTCTTTAAGCAGCTTTACCAAGTATATCTTCCTTTCTATGAAATCAGACTATTTTGAAAACTGTAACTCCATTATTCCTCAGGGGAAAAAAAATCAGGAGTTCATGTTATATAAGTTCCTATTTTTTCAATTTGATCCAGCTGTATATATATTTCTTTGCTCTTGGGTTAGGAACTGCAGAATATTTATTTTCCTCATGGGCTAAATTCTCTCAGGTACGATAAACATCCTCTTTCCTTTATTGATGTTATGATAAGCAGCACAATTTACTATGCTTTCTCTAAATATGTCATGATATCACCTGAGGCACTGTGCCTTCCCTTTGTTGAAACTCCTGACCTTATTCCACCTGTTTCTGAGGACCACAACGATTTTTAAAACTGTGCCACCATGAGAAACAGCTTAAATAACTAACCGACTTAGACTGGAGAATGGAGAAGTAAAAAATTTACATTTATTTTATATATAAAATCTAGGAGTAAAAGTACTAAAGGCTATGGTCAATCAGGACATTTCCTGGGCAGTAGCTTAGCCATCTAAACTTATTTTTCAGAGGTATTAATAAATCACTGGCTTTGAGAAGTCGTATTCTAATTGGTTCATAAAAACACTATAATTACTCAGAATGAACTCCTTCGAAGGCTATAATTCAGTAACATATTAGTATTAAAACGGCCTAACAATATAGCTACATATTACTTAACTTTATTTTTTCTCTATTGAATGAAACCATTCCCTGGATAGTTATTCAGACTGCTTGCTTCAGTGTGGCATAAATGATTTAATGACATCATTGATTGTGCTGCTTTTTAATGTTCATTTTTCATTGATGCAGAGAATATAACACAGGAGAAATGTTTGGTACTATGAATAATAAAAGAACAGTGTCCTACATAATCATATAAAGTGCCATAAGAAATAAAGCAAAACAAAAAAGATATTTCAAATTAGACATAAAGAATTTGAACTTAATTGGTAAAAATCTCCTTTTGTCCTTATATAACTTACATACCAATTATGAAGAATATAATAAATAAATGAAATATACTATCACATATAAAAAACAGAAACAATAGTGTAAAAGCCCAGAAAGATATTTAAACAATTGGGAGCCTTTAAATAAAAGGAAAAACTATGAAAAATAATTCAAGAAAGTGAGTGGCTTTTGTATGAAATCAATATAGAAATTATCTTGCCTAGACAATAATAAGAATCAAACACTTAAAAGGTAGTAGCATTATAATAATTCTCAAACTTTCAAAAGGATTACAACATTTAAAAGGATAGCACATCTAGAAAAACACACAAGGAAAAATTGACAGGAACCTTACTAGAAAAACTATAAAAGTATTAAAGATAATCCTCATAGAGAAATTTATAATACTTGTAATTGGACTGGTTCAATATTATTAGGACAATTCTTAACAAATGAGTTATTAAAATCATTGCAACCTCTGTTAAAGTCTAGGAGAATTTTAAACAGAATTTGACAAGCTAATTGTAATTTTTATATATGCTGCAAAAGTGATGTCCCCCAACTTCCCATGATGACCACACACTTATAAAACCTGGTAATTTCAAAAATAATGATTCTGAATTAGAAACAGACATTCAAATCAGTAGTTCAAAAGAAAGGGTCCCGAATGAGATCCCTGGGTGTGTGAGGATTTCCATTTCCTACAAATGAGATTTGATATCAGCAAAGGACAAACATTTAAGGATTTAAATATTGTCAGAACAAGTGACTATAATAAAACTATATGAGGATTTAAGTCAGATTAACACCAAATATTCTCTATAAACTTACATATAAGACACATTTCATATCTATAACATTACCGCTAAATTCACAACCAGAGGTACTGAAAATAAGGAAGTACTGCTGTGGCACAATGACCTGCCACTGGAGGTGGTTCTGTGGTTTGAACAGGCTCCTGCTTACAATCCAGTCACATCCATGCAACTTCCAAGGGTCACAATGTGTTTACGAGTCCATCATCCATTTGTGGGTCTTTTCCATACTCATGAGGTATGTCCCACTCATTAAGGAGGCATATAACTTAATACCCAATTCAGGAGGGTGGCTAGAAGGGATTTGCCACTAAAGACACTCCAATAAGACATATTAAACCTTAATTTTTATGTGACTTCTTATCACATGCCTCCAGGAATATTCTACTCTCCTGATAGCATAGACGGTCTTCATCCCATACCACCTTAGGAAAGGTATCTATATTGAAACTGCTCCCACAGCCCGCTTCTACCCTTAGAGTTATCAGCCTCAGCTGTGTATCCTATCACCTATTGAAGGAGCCATGCAACCACTCTTTAACAACTCATTTTTGCTTGTGTTCATCTCTGTTCAGACACCAGTTGTATTAAGTGACACTTCTTGAGGAAAGCCCATCTGGCTGGTTAAACAATGAAGGTACTGAGGTTACTGACAGGCATACAAATGATGCAAGTGAATCATCAGAAAGAGCCCACTCCAGTAAGGTTGGTAGCTCATAGAAGCTACATTCCTGAAGTTCTCCTGCCTAAATTTTAGTTAGCTCCAGCTAGCAGAATGTCCTCTTTCCATCTGCTGTTTATTGCCTTCACTACCTTAAGGGGGTTCCTTGTGATTCCTATATCTAACTTCCCGAGCCTTGCAAGTATCTTTAGCATCTGTGAACATTCCCTCCAGAAAGGAATGATTCGATTTAGTGGAAATCACTACACTACTCTGGGGCTTGGAACTCAACAAAAAACCTTATCTACTAGTCCAGGGTTTGGCTTTGGCAGAAAGAACTAAAAGTACTCTCCAAAGTTAGAGGCTCAAAGAGAACCATTTCCTCCTCTTTCATCCCATTTCTGAGAGTGTTGCTGCATTCTGATAGTGTCCTCATTCAGATCATGTCACCTCAGTCTGACTCTAGCAATTCTTTATAGAGGCAAAGTTTTTAAAGCATTTAAATTTAAATATGTCTTTTTCTGAAGCTCACAGAAGCAGTTCTTATTGAGCCCCCTCCAATCCCCCACTGCACCAGCTCATGCTAGGAGTTTCTTCCTCAGAAATGTGTGCCTTGCTCATTAGGGACAATCTTCAGTTCTAAGGCTCCAGCCCAGATCTACAAAGCCTCTTCTCGGATTATATTCCACTTCATCGAATCCCTCTTCCTCCAGGATGCCTTCTTTAAAGACGTGTAATCATTTTATTTTCATTCCAAAGCTTTAGGAATGGGGGAGATTCCTATCAAGGGTATAGTATGCTATGGCACAAGGTCATGGTTACTTTTTCAATACGGGTTAACAGTTTTCTACCTGCCAAAACCATACCGGTAGTTTCTATCTATCTATCAGATTCTCCTTAATACAAAAATTAGTAGAGAACTAAATCTGGTCCTCAATGATTCCTTACAAATCATCTTCTCTAAGTGAAGCAAGGAATTATTTACGTTGTTCATTTTGACAATTCATTTATTCAACATCTGTTGCATCCCTTTAATGTGTCATGAACTGCCTTACAGCCTCAAGGATATAGAAAAACAGGAGACCCAGCTTTGCTTTCCACAGAGTTCACTTTGCCACAGGCAAATGGAAAAGCCAACATGTAATTGCAGTCAGAGTACTGCAAGTGCTATAATAAAAGACAGAAAGATGCCACACATTAGGTCGAGGTTGATATTCAAGGAGCCAAAGACTGGTTTTGTCTTAGTATAAAGACTTCAAATATTGTAGATACAGCTGGAAGGAGAGACTGAAGTCAGGAAAACATAAGAGAGCATGGAATTGGTTAAGCTAACATGTGTGGATGGCAGTGAGAAGGAAAATGTGGGGAGATGTCTCAGACCACAGAAGACTCTGTTAACATGTCAAGGAATTTAAACTTTACCTTTGTACATCACACAGGGACACAGTGGAGGGGGCCATAGAACATAGATCTGGGGAGAGGGAAGAAAGGGGAAGCTGTGGGAATGGAAAAAGGGGAAGATGGGGATGGAATGTATTATATGAGAGAAGAAAAATAAGTTATAATAAAAAAGAATTTACAACAATCATTTAAAAGGGAGAGAATTCAAAATAACATCTAGTTTCTCTTGAAATATGTGTTCATTTGTCTTCATCAGGCTTGTCTTTTGTATTTTGAACAGTGAGTAGTGCTGAGTGATCACTTACTTTTTTGATGAAGCTCACCCTTTTGGGTGACCAAAATTTAATCATACATTTTATAAAATTATGTACCTGGCTAGCATTTATGACCAACTGTCAAGACAGGAAATATTCTAACAAGGTGGTTCCATTACTAAATGCTTAGTTTATAGGAATGGCTTGAGATAGTACATTATAGGGTCTAGACAAGAACAGGTGAGAAGGCTGGATGGTATTAGCAAGACAGTAACAATGCCTAAAGCCTTTAAAGAGACAATGACAATGGAGTACAAAATAAAGAATCCAATAATTCTAACAGTAAACAAAAACCTTACCTGTTAGGACATAGAAAACAAAGCTGGGGAGGTATCTCAGTGGGAAAAGCACTTGACTTGATAAAATAGTGACAACTAAGTTTGACTTTCCAGAACCCACTTACACATGGATACTGTAGAATGAATCTGCAATTCCAGTGTTCCTGTGGAGGTGGGAGGCAGAGAACGAGAATCTCTGGGAGCCACTGACCAGTTAGCCTTTGGTAAGTAGCAGTGAAGAAGAGGCCCTGTCCCAAACAAGATGAGAGGCATCAACACTAGAGCTTGTTCTCTGATCTCCACATACAGGCCATGGAACATACACAACGATACTCCCTCTCTGTCTCTCTCTCCTCTCCGATACACACACACACACACACAAACATATACACATCGCACCTTATATCAATATATCGTACATAGGACTTTCTAGAATTGAGAAATAAACAAGGGCATTAAAGGAGAGTGTATTTGTTTGCTTCTTTGTTGGTGTGATAAACAGGGACCTAAATAGAAAAGACTTTGTTTGATACTCCACATCCTAGTCCATCACTGAGGGAAGTCCATCACTGAGGGAAGTCAGGCAGAAGAAACTCCAGCTGGAACTTGGAGATTACAAATGAACCAGGGTTCATATAATGACAATGTTACTGGCTTGCTCTTGGGCTCACATTCAGCTTCCTCTCTTATATAACCCAGGACCACCTTCCAGGAATGTAAGTGCTCACAGTGCATAGGCTCTCCTCCATTTATTAGTGATGAAGAAAATGCTCCCACCAACATACCCACAAGCCAATCTGATGGAGACAATTCCTCATTTGGAATTCTGTCTTCCCAGGTGTGTCTAGTTGACTACAAAATTGATCATTATCGGAAGTAAAGATAAATATTTCCAGAGTTTGGGACTTTGTTGGTCAGTTAATACCAAAAAGCAAATCAGGAATAATGTGGAAAAGGGATGTTTGGAAAGCTTAAGCTTAGACTCCTTGAATTTGAAGTTTCTCTGGCAATTCTAGGTGGAATTTCCAGGTGGCAGCTGAATATAAAAATCCAGAGTTTCTGGGTTACCAACTTATGAAGGGTACTGTAAAGCATTACCTAGGAAGGAAATATGTTATTATTCTTAGAGGACACTGTGTTATAGTGAAAGATACCTATGTACCTTAAAAAGAAGTAAAGGAATTGTAGAGGAATTGCCCTGTGTGAAAGCTAAGGTCGACATTCCAGGGGCTACATTCAGAGGCTTGTATGGTCTGAATAGAGTGTAGACATACCTTCAATCCAGTATTCAGAAAGCATTAGTAGCAAACACTTTAATCCCACTATTCAGAAGGCAATGGTGGTTCATGCTTTTAATCTCTAGGAAAATAAGTAGAAGCAGACACAGGAAGCAGAACTCAGAAGGAGTCAGTGTCACATAGGAGGTGACTTCTGAAATGAGTCAGAGTGAATGGCCGACAAAGTGACTAATCAGAGGAAGAGTTAGAATAAGGACATACCCAACTCTCAGTTCAGTAAAAGATAGTTACATAGGAGTTAGAGTCATTTCAATTAACAAAGTTAGTTAAGAAGAGTTAGCTAAAGAGTCAGAGTGAGTCAGTTGAAGGGTCAATAAGAAGAGTCAGTTGAACAATCGGTTGAGAAGCAAATGGAAGAGTCAATAGAAAAGAAGACTGAAGTCAGTTGAACAAGAAGAGTCAATGTTCAAAAGGAGCTAATCAGAATGGCTCAGTTAGCACTAGGTCTCGGAAGGCTAAGGCTGAAGCAGTTTAAATATTCTAGATTGTATGAAGGCTGAAGGATTAAGACTAAATTGTAAAGAGGCCTAAATACTGTAAGGCTCCAGGGCTCTGGACTAGAATTAGTGATTTAATTAGATGAAAGGATAAACTGTCCTCTGGCCTGAACCAATGTGAACATCTGGTGAATCTACATATACATCTACTTCTATATCTACAAGGAGTAAGATAGACTACTGCATAGAAGAGATCTCACACAGAAGGGAAGACTATAAGTTGTAACTGGTAGACAAAATATTGGTTCAACAAAAAAGATTAATTCCAAAACAAATTGTCAACAGTATGCTGTATCATTTTCCTGATTAGGTATTAAGTTTCCCAAATTGCCTAGTTGCCTTGAGTGTGAAATACTGTTTCTTAAGAACTTGAAAACAGAGAGTATCAACCACATGGTCTATTAGAAACTAACTTTACTGAAACTTTGTATTTCCAAATTTTAATTCAAAAGTCTATGCTCATATTAAATAAAATAATTATGTAATGTCTCTTGACATTTTTTAAATTGATAGGATACTCAGGATGTTGGCTACACCTTGTTAGTATGTGATTATTAATGCGATCAAATGTAATATGTTGCAATTATTTCTTTAATCATCTTAGAGTTGTGCTTTAGAATTATCCCAATTTTCTTATAATTACAGAGTATAAACTGAGCAACAGATGATAGAATTTTATATATTAGAAGACTCACAAAGGAAATAAAGGCACAGAGATCTTAAGTTTGAATTTACATTTACACAAAGGGCTTGTTGTAGAGTTTGAACTAGCATCTATCTCTATTCTGATGCAGATGGCTAAGTAACAGTAGTCTCCTTAAGCCTTCTGTTCCAATTCAAACCATTCAAACCAATTCAAATTCAAAATGATTGATTAACTATTTGGTTGTAGGATTAAAAACTCTACCTTTAGGTCTCACCAAACAGTTCTTTTCCATTTTTCTACTTGTCATTGCACATCCCTCCAAGCTTCACCAGTGCCTCCCAAATCTGTTTCTTATACTGGGGTTCTAGTATTTTACATTGGGGCTCCGAGTTTGTGTTTGTTTGAGCTACCTATGATAGCTTAGTTTTAAACAATAGGGTCTCTGTTAAGACTGCATTGTTCTCCTGTCTTCTGAATCGGATAGTGTAAGAAAGAGGAATTTCTTCACACTGCTAACCTATCCACAGCAAAAATCAGTATTTCATGAAAACCTGCTATTGGATTTGAGACTTGTGAGAGTCTTGGGAGTTTCCTGAGAATAGGACTGACTGTTTCTTTTCAGCAGGGTTGCCCAGCTTATCATTCAGATGAAGTTGCTGCTTCACTTCCAACCCACATGAGAGGTGTCCAAGGTTGAATTACTCCACAACCGCTGCTGGCATCTAGCAGATATTTTAAATGTTAGCTTGATGAGATTCCTTACCTATCTTATTAGGGCTTCTATTACTGTGATGAAACAGCATACCTAAGAGCAACTTGGGGAGGAAAGAGTTTATTTCCTCTTATGATTCTCAGGTCACTGAGCATTCTGTATGCTACTTACTGAATTTCTCCTCATGGCTTGTTCTGCCTGGTTTATTTACAATCAGGTCCACTGGGCCATGGTTGGCACTGCCCACAGCAACCATTAATTTAAAAAAAAAGTGCCTGGCTGACTTGCTATAGGACAATCTTACAGAAGATCTTTCAATTAACATTCCCTGTTCCCAGATATGCTTAGTTCACACACACACACACACACACACACACACACACACACAAATCAAACCAGCAAACTATCATCCCTCTACAGAAGAAGATATTTAATAAAGAGAAGATGTCTCATTACATATTCAGCAAATGTAGATTAAACATGTTTGAACCTGGCAGTGATCCCTATATACTTAAGAATTTCCCAAAGAAATAAAATATCACAGCTGTTATTTAACAAGTTGTTCATAAAATATGTAGGAGAAGGAAAATAATGAAAAGTGACTCAGCTCTCACAGGAGATCTTAAATTCATAGACAGATGCATGCACAGGTATACACCCACACACACCCACTGAGAGAGAGGAGAGAGAGAGAGAGAGAGAGAGAGAGAGAGAGAGAGAGAGAGAGAATAGATCAGAGCTGCTAGATTCCCTACCATCAGAAGAGTCACCACACTTCTGTCTTCCAAGAGTTTAAGTGCAGTAAATGGGTCTCTAATGATGAACTGTCCATTATATCCCAGGGGACTAAGCTCATTGAGCTTGGAGGCTGTATGGGCTCACCAGAATACAGGAACAAAGTATGCAGTCAGACAGTTCTTCATCTATAACCAGCCTAGTGACAGAATTACCTGAAATTCACTTTGTGTCTGCATACCTGAGATTCATAAGTCTACTCCTTTACAAAGTCATTGTAGGTTGAAATTTCCCCAAAAGTCATTTTCTGGTCTTCTGATCATTAATTACTGTCATTGCCAAAAAGTACGCTGAAGCATAGATTTGAACTGTCTCCCTCTGTCAGTAATTATGTAACTCCATCACTAGTAAGAATAAAAGCAAATATGGCATTGTTATCTAGGCTATTCTGGTAGGAAATACCAGCTGACCTTTAGCCTCCAACCAAGAAAAAAAAAAAACAAAGTACCTCTGGCATACAACTTCACTGAATCTCCTCATTAGGGAAAAGAACATTCAGATTCCCCTAACTCACCTAGGAGTCTGCCATTATCATCTGAGACATTACCAAGATGTGAACACTATGACACCCAGAACAATGTTGATTGTTAAAGAACTGCTCTTCAAATGTCCCTTTTGAAAAGGAGGTCCAAGATCCTGCTTTTCAGACACAGATACTGATAAGTTAAACATAGCATGAATTCCCTGGAGCACCAACACACACACACACACACACACACACACACACACACAATGTTTACCTATCAGCAAACAATAGACCAAGAGCACATTGTTTCCAATATTTGGATAATGAATGATTCCAAAAGCACATTAACAGTAACAGTGCTAGGTAATCATTGCTACCTAAGGATTCCTTCTTTCTTTCTCTCTCTCTCTCCCTCTCCCTCTCTCTCTCTCTCTCTCTCTCTCTCTCATCATGACTTCTCTCTCCCCTTAGTCACTTCTTCCATATTTGTATTTTTAACATTTTAAGCTTTGAGATAAATTGACAAATGATCAGAAGCCTTCATTTGGGAAGCATTTCCTTTCTATTCAAATATAGCCTAACCTATGTGTTTCCATTCAGGACCTGTTTTCCCTGTCCTCATTTCTTAGAGGGTACTTGGAAATTTTAATTTTCTTTCCATTTGTACAATTTGAGTTTCATAAGAACAGGCCTCTTTTCATCATCTTTTTAGCATCATATTTGTATACATATCCATAATATCCAGTCAATTTGTGTACTGAATAAGCTGATGAATAAATCTCTGTGTATAAAACTGCATGAACAAATGCATTTATATACCTCCCCAACTATCTGCACTTAAACATACATCATGACTTTTTTATTACATTTTAATTTTAGTTATACAGTGCTCCTAGCACACCAAAGAATGAGGAGGGCATCTTCTATATGTGACCTGGTCATTACAATCATGAACTCACAGTAGCTATGGTTAACCTACAAAAGCCCTGCACAAGATCAAGCCAATCACTATACCATCATGGATAAGGAAAAGATTCTAAGGTTTCACCCTTTCCAGAAGAACTATTGGAAGTTGACAGCTATTGGAAAAGGGGAAGTTATTTTGGTGAGATTCGTGTTCACTCATGTTGCCTATGTTGTAGTTGATGTCCCCACACCTATGCACATGCAAGTAGCACTAACTGGACTCAGTGGGATAGATTTTTAAAAATAATATGACATGGAGTTAGAAGGAAAGTGTTGGGAGATCTAGAGAAAGGGAGAGGGAGAGAGAGAGGGAGAGAACTTGGTGATGTGTGTGATAAAGATACATTGTATACACGTGAGAAATTGTCATAGAATAAATACAAATATGCAGTATTATACAAGTCAACCCCCCAAGTAGTAAGACTTTGGAATATGATTGCTGTTCTAATGAGTAATCTAGCACAATACTGGAAGTGTTTAAAATTTTTGACTGAGCTCTGATTGGACACAGGGGACTGAAGTTGTAGAACTTAAAAGACACTAATCACATTAACTACAGTGGTAAATTTTGGTGCAGGGATTTCAACACAGGGAATTTCTTTTGCTCTCTCCCAAAGTTTTAGCCTCAACTAACTGAAACTATAGATACTGGGAAGTTAATTATATCTTTCCTTTCTATTTTCCATTTCATTCCTTTACCTTGTAAAAAAAAAATATATAGGTCTGATTTTAAGTATTTCCATTGTCCAAAACATCTTTTCAGAGGGAGGTAGCCACTTTGCTTGTTTTGCTGGTCCAATGGGTGTCTCGATTAGTAAATGTCTCTTGCTCTGGAAACTGACAGACATCTGGGTTACTAGACAACTACCCATTTCTCATAACCAGCAAGCATCATATCACCCATCATATGTTGAAAAGGAAGAAATACACTACTTTCTGCAAGGATGAACAAATACTTACAATTGATAGGACTATAATCTTGTCACCAGAGGTTGGTGAGTGTTGGGATCCAGGTTACCCAGACTACGGAAGCTTCAGCTTGACAAGGTTCCTGGGCATCCGCTGTAGGGAACTGGAATTCCTTAACTGCCTTGCCCCTTTCTTATCTTTACTGTACGGTGACATACGTTTTCTCATCAATAATATCTGCATAAGCCTAATAGTAGTATCAGAATTAATCCCTGAGCTGGCCACTGTGGGCTGGAATGAAACACAGCCATGCTATTCAGAAGTAAATAGTAATCACATCCAGACTTCCAAGTCCTGGAATGTGAGAGCAACCCAGGTTTATTACAAGTGCATCATGAAGCTATTCCTGGAGTAAATGCTGATCTTCCCAGGAAGAGATAAGCCTTAATAGATAGAAGCCAGAGAGCTTAGTTAGAAAGTTAGTGCACCTGGAAAGACAAGCAGACAATTAGCCCTTCATTTATGAAGAATATAGCAAGCCTGCACCAACTTAAAAGTAAACATTCCCAGGACTTAAAGAGAGAAATAGCCTTTAACCTAGCCAGGCCACCAGATAAGACTAGAAATTTAAAGCTTTGACCCAGAAGAATAAATATATACCAAGGAACTAAAAAAACATAAAATCCTCCCTTGGCACCTTCATGGCACCCTGAACTATCTGTGCAAGACAAATGGCAATCAGCAGTGACACCCCTGCCATCCACTAATTAATCATTGTATCATTTACTCTTTGGTGATAACTGAGTAACTTTGAAGCCTGCAGCTGTAAAGAGGAGAGACACCTTTCCCATTGGTTCCTGTTTGAGATATGCCTGACACCTGCAACCCTTAGATAAACATTCCTGCAGTGCTAGTTAAGCTACAGAAAAGTCTTGGTCAAAAGAGAACGAAGAAAAAGAGAAGAAACGAGAGAGCGAGACGAGAACGGACGAGGGCGAGGACGAGGATGAGGACAATGGACATAGAGACAGAGACAGACAGACAGGAGAGACGAGAGGAATGAACTAACTGAGAAGAATAGATTGCAAGGCCTAGAGAGTTGGATTGCTAGCTTAGAGAAACTTTGTTTTATTCCCTTAATGTGCACATTGTTATTTTCTTTGATTTTATTCTTTGCTTTTCTTTATCTTTCTTTATTTTACTATTAAATAAACGCTCCTGCGTGTCATAATCACCATAAGACATATTCTATGTGTCTTATTAAAAGAGCTTTAAGCTTGCCAACTAAGGGTCCCATATAAGAGTGAGATACTGAGCTCACTCGTCGCTAATTTCGATTGTTTACCCTCCTTCGTGGAAGCTGAGGAACCCATCTCGGGAACTAGAGCTGGACTCAGACCCCCGCAGGTGAGGAGACTCAGATGAAGGACAATAAATCGACCCTGTGGCATGTAAGTGCAACAAATAATTGGGAATCCTTCCACACTCCAAAGGAGGGGCTGTCAACAATAGTTTGTCAACACACCATAGAGCTCAGGTCTTAACAGGGACAGGGAGGCAATGACTGCTGCCTGTCAGTGAACCAAACATCTGAACAACTCTGAGAAGTTTCCTTGTTGGTGTGTGGACTGTGTGATTGACATCTAATGCCAGTTTTACAAAGGAGCAAGGCCCTGTTTTCCTCTCTTCTTGGTCCTATGTTCTGATGATTAAGCAAAATGAATGCACATCTTGGGGCATGAGCAGTTTGAATAGAGACATAGAAGCAATAACCCCGGTCCCTATTACTCAGAAAGCCCTTCAGCTTGTAGGCATGATGTTTATCTTGGCAGCAATGGTTGATATTGATTGCAAACCTGACAGGATCTAGATACCAAAGAGATAAATTTCTTGGTGTTCCTGAATGCTCAATTATGTTCACTGAGATGGAAAAACTCACTTTAACTGTCGGTGGCAACATTCCATGGGCCTGTGTACTGTGCTGATCAAACAGAGAAAGCAACTGGATTCATCACCTTCTTCTTCTTTACTGTGGTACAGTGTGAACAGCTACCTCAAGCTCCTGCAACCATAACTTTTCCAGTGTCATTAACTACACCCCTGAACAGTGAACCAAAACAAACCCTTTCTCCAGGGTTGCACTGCCCGAATACTTTAAACAAAGCAATTAGATAACTAGTGAGAACACTGCTTAAAGCTCCACAGAGGGTTGGGAAGGCACTGGTCTATGAAGCCTCTAGAAGCCGTCCAGGGATATGGTGAGTCCAGGAAAGGAAGCTCTGGAAATGACAGGGAATTTCAAGTAGAAAATTGGTAATGTATATGGAAGCAAGTTGTCCTTCATACTTTATATTTTAAAAGCAAAGATTCACTATGAAATGACAGCGGGAGGGAGCCAGAACATTGGGACTCAATGTCAGAACAAGCAGTTTGGGACCTTGCACGTGATGTTTGCTATAGCTGTTAGACTGCTGTGGCATCTCACCAAGGATGACACAGAGGCATAGTCATTGGTGCAAATCCTTCTAGACCTCATCAGAGGGAACCACTATCCTGATCAACACCATACTGGACAGCAGAACTCTGAGCATACCAGCTCAAGTGTTTTTGTTCATACAGAATTCCTCAGATGTTGTACTGATAGCACATGCAGATCATTAGCAATCAAACTTCCCCCATGTGGGACTCCTGGGGGCTAGAGAGTTGCAGAAGTTGAGGCCAAAAAGTGCCCCCACCCCCTGGAAGGGAGAAGCGGGCTGAGACGCTGGGGCAGCCTTCTCCTCTCCTAGTCCACGGAGGAACCTAGCCAAAAAATATTAGTTATAACTTGCTTACTTCATGGAAGCTAAAGGGGACATGTTTACCTGTATTGTAGCCGTATCCACCCATTGGGTGGATCCATTGCTTTCCCGCCTCAGGTGCCCCCGCCCTGCCTATGCTAATTAGGCTTCTCCCCACCTGGAACAGCAGGACGCCGCCTTCCCCGGAAAGATATTTAAACAGGGAAGGGCTGATAATAAACTGAGTTTTGTGTTCACCAAACGCAAGCTTCAGAGGCATTCTTCGTGCCCCGCGTCATTTCTCAGGTATGCTTTGTGGACAGCTTCGCGAAAGGTCATAGACCCCAATTTTGGGCCCGCGCCTTCCTGCCGCATAGGTCTAGGCCTGTTTGCCTGGCCAGCAAATGGTTCCTGACTGCCTAGGGCAGACATCAGCCGCCCTCAGGTGGGACATCAGCCGCCATCAGGCGGGACTGCACAGGAGCCAGAAAAGACAGAGACCGACACTCCCACATAAATCCAACACCTGCAAGCAATACAAAATGTCAAGACTTAGGGAACCCTCACCCAACAGTGCATAAAACAATTATTTTATACACAACTATAAATAAACTTCTACAACTGTTTGAAGTGTTGATTACAGTGATTATATTTTTTCTCAGCCTCAGTTACCCCAATTGCCAAGTTCTGATAATAATGCCGATATTGATACTGTTTTTATCTATGCCTAAAGAGATGTATTGGCTCCACAGCTGGAATCTGTCATAAACAAAGGAATTAGTTGGAAAATAAATATAACGGTAATGATGACAAAATAGATTTATTAAACACTTACTACTATTGGACACTGTATTCTGACCAGTTAATTTTCTGTCACTCCTTAATATGTAAGTTATAGTAATAAATTTCTAAATTTTTACTTTAAAATATTATTAAACATTTTTTTTTTCAAGATAGGGTTTCTTTGTTGTAACTCTGGCTATCCTGGAGCTCACTGTATAGACCAGGCTAGCCTCGAATTTCACAACGATCTGCCTCCTGAGTGCTGGGATTAAAGGCAATGTGCCACCACTGCCCAGCTGAAACATTATTAACTTTATAGTAGGGTACAAAGGCAGTTAAATATTCCCATATTTCACTCCTTTCATATTAATACCTTACATAACTCAAATTAACAAATTGTCAATAAATTAACATCAGTACAATAATGTTAACTACTTAAGGTTTTTATATTCTCTTATCTAGTGACAGGGGAATTCAAAGAGTTCTCTAGGTGTCAAAAGGTGAAATAAGCCAAATCTTTTAGGACATTTCTATATGATTTGCAAGTTGTGATCTCTTTAGTAACATCTTAAGCCAGATTTGCTTGCCAATTTAGCACAACCTACAGCCATCTGGGAAGGGGAACTTCAATTAAGCTACTCCCTTATTCAGATTGACAAATAACCATTTCTGTGAGAAATTATCTCTATTGATGATTGGTATAAAAGGGGAGGTCCCACTCTAGGTAGCACCGTGTTTACGTAGATGAACTTGGGCTATAAACAAAAGCTAGTAGAAATCAAGCCAGAGATTGAGTAAGATAGTAAGCAGCCATAAACCACGGGTTCTGCTCCAAGTTTCTGCTTTGAAGTCTTTTTATACGAGTGAACAACAAAAAAAGAAAAGAAAGAAGAAAATAAAAAGAAAAGAAAGAAGGAAAGAAAGAGAAAAAGAAAGAAAATCTTTGCTCATAGAGTTGACTTCATTCTGTCCTTCTGATCATGAAACGTGATTTGTAATGATGAGAGCTAATTTGTAATCTCTGTTCTAGATTCGATTCTGCATGGTAAACATCTGTCCTATAAAATACATTACTCAGTAATTCCAGCATGAGCTGGATTATATATCATCCTTCAGGGATGTGGTGGCTACTGAGAGGATCCTCTCTAACCCTTCCGCTTGGGCCGGAGACTCAAGAAAACAGTCAAAAACATTAACTGTGCTCCTGCTTCTGGATGGATTTTAGTATGGAAGAACCAGAGAGATGAAAGGAAGAGTTGAGTTATATTTCTCTCTACCCTTCCAGTCACACTCTTTTCAGCTACAATTTGTCAGTAACTGTGCATCCATAGTTCTGAACTGGGCTCAGATGAAATGTTCTCTCTCTCATCCTTCTCACGCTGGCTGGTAGTTGATCCCTCTCTAGTACCTTGGGACTTTCCAAGTTTATCTGGGTCCCATTACCTCTGGAAAGATCACTTCATTGAAATTCTTTTTAAATTCCTTGCTGGAAATCAGTTTTCTATTCTGAACACAGTTAATGCAAAGTTTGTGTAAATTTAATAATTTTAGGCTCACTTATTATTTTTTTTGCACAAGCACATGGCAATACTCTGTAATAATAGCAACTGTGGCTGCCTACATGAGACCTGCAGAGATCAAGCTAAACTACATTCCAGCATGGATAGGAGGACTCATGCAGACCTTGTCTAGAAAAAAATATTGACAGTTGATGGCTGAATGAGGAAAGGGAATTAGTTTTCTTTAGGTATGGCCCAGGTGCCTGCATTAGTTAGAATGACTGGGTTAAAAAAAAAAAGAAAATAAAACCCATGAATTTGGGTGGACAGTGAGGGAGGATGTGGGAGAAGGAAATGAGTGGTAGATGTAATAAAAATACATTTCACACATGTATGAAATTCCCAAAAAATGCAGGCAGGTAATACTTTTTTAAAAAGTTGTTACTCAAAAACTCATAGACTTTTCATTTATTTATTTAGAAAGCAAATGATAGAACAAATTTTCCACTGGCCCAAAATATTGGTGAGAATGTATGCACAAATATTTGAAAAGCTGACTTTATGGGTATTAGAGTTTACAGGATTCCAGTTATCTAAAAATGGAAAGGGAGAATGCAAACCCATTTCTTTCTCACTGACATGTATTTCCTTTAACATAATGATGTCCTTCCTGTCTCGTTTATCTTAATGACTACACCTCTGTTTACCAAGATCAGTTATAGCTCTTTCACATGGCCAGACTCACACTTCACATCCATGTTTATATAATAACCACTGTATGTGGAACACAAGAACAACACTCTTATACTGACAATATTGAAGTAATTTCTTATATTATGTGCATTTCTAAATATTCAGCATAAGAAAATAAATCTCCCTATTTACATATATATATAAATATATGTAATAAAAATGTAATAAAAAACTTATTACTTCAGATAATATTTAATATAATTCAAAAAACTTTCTTATAAATATGTGCAAGTATATAGGGATAAACAGTAAGATAGAGAAGAATATCCACTATATAATTGATAGTTAATCTTGGCAGTAGTAGCCTTATATAACATTTCTCTACTAATTTGAGAACCTAGCCTCCATAAAATCTGCATTCCATATTTTGCATATTTATATTTAACATGTTACTTTTAAAATAACACACAATCTCTGGTTCAATGAACTAAGTAAAAAGAGGGACCTTTGAATGGGTGGTTTTATCAGCCTCCATGGTATGACAAGCATCTCAAGAAAAATTCTAGAACGCAGCTTCTTGAGTATCACAATTTTAGATTGTAAAAAACCTGGCACTGTAGAATGAACGCAAGTGAAAAAGTTCCACGTGGGAACCATAGTCATTTGTCCCCAATTTGCCTTTCTCATTTCAGGTGATGACTAGACCTTTGCCGAAGCTTGTGTCTGATGCAGCTGTTTGGTATGAGGTCAATGGAATATTCTGGTCAAATATGTATCAAGCACTCTATTTTGTAGATTTCATGTTTTATTTATGATTATTATTTTAGATGCTATTTTCCTTTTCTTTCTACTGAATCCCTTCCGCAAAGACTCTTTAGAAATCACAAAACTCTGTGAACAATAGCAATTGTAGTTGGTATATTTCCCTCTGTGAGTGTGATGCTGTTGACAGGAACTGAGGATTCTGGCTTGGCTCGAAGGCTGCATGTAAATAAAAATCTAAATGACTCAGGTTTTCATCAGTGAGCTCTGTCTCTGATAGAATTCTTTGTCACCTCGACCTCCACAGGTACCACCCTGTGCCAGGATATTCAATTAGCTATGCATCAAGGTGACCCTTCTGTCCAGAGGTACCAAGGCTGAATTTTTTAAATTTAATTATTTTTTCCAGGTGAATGTCATAGATAACATTGCTGGCCAACCTGTTCTGTCTGGCATTAGAGTTGTTGATTGGTAGATTTTGCAATTGTTTTTCACACCCAGTCTCTCTCAACAGCAGCTACAATCCGGTAACACTAGCATTTATGTAAAGCCTACAAATGGAGCTTTGTGTACCCTATATTTCCTAAAAATTCATAGCACTTTAAGATCAACGTTGTTAATGACCCCACTTCACAGATAATAAAACTGAGAATTAACCTGATAGGAGAGCTTGATAAGTGAGGTATCTGGCATTTTAACTCATTTTGTTTTAAATTATGGCATGCTAGGTTTCCATTTGTAAATTCTTGTGATTAATTTCCTTTATAATTTCTAATTAACCAAATTATTGTGAAGTAATTTTCTGAATCAGATGAAAGTCAATACTATTAATTTAATAATCCTAAGACTAGTTGGGATTTTGTTGTTTATTTGTTTAGTGAATTGGAAAGTTCTTTGCTGGTGTTCAGAAAATTTGAGATGTTTTACTGCGAATGATCTGACTATATATGTGCTTATACACAGCCATGGCCTGTACATCTCTTGTGCCTTTCTTTCAGCTATAAGACACTGGCAACCAAAGGCCTCCCATATTAGCTTAAAAGAAAAAACAGATATGTATCCAGATCATTTTAACTCGATTTTATGTTATATTATGTTATATACCATATAATGTAGACAATACAATACCTTACAGTTTTAGACTATTTTTTTCTTTTTGAGGGGTGTATTAGTTACTTCTCTTCTTCCTATAATAAAATCTCTGACTGAAAGTGCATGATGGAATTTATGGTGCAGAAATTTGTTGTACCTGGCTCCTCACATCCTTGCAGACTAAGAAAGACTGGGACTTCTGTCAAGAAGGGATATGAACTGTTACCCTCCAGATCCACTGTGCAAAAACACACTTTCTTCACCCTAGTCTCTAAAAAGTTTCACAACCTTCCCAAACAGAGCCACAAACTAAGAACCATGTATTCAATTGCATGAACCTGTCTGGTACATTCTATTCATAACAGTAGCCATGCAGTCCAAAGTGAATTTTGTAGTTAACTCATAATATGTTGTTGATAAAAGGTATATATTTATTTATAAGAGGCAATAGGTAGGTTTTATTTCATCTTCATTAACTATAGTCTTCAAAGCCTTTATGCCTTTTAAATTTTAATATTTGTTTTGCCTGTCATGGAGCACTAACAGCATATCAAACACTTGAAAATAATATTATATTTCTATCAAAATATTGATAACAAGGTGGCATACATTATTTGTCCTATTCCACTACATGCCTGGTTACAAGTTGGTTATAGATTACATTTTAATGCAATATTGAATATTCTGAATTGCAATTGACTTTATCTGTTGTCAATTTCAACAGCCATTCCAAAGTATAAATTAATCATACAAAAGTTTATGAATTTCTTTTTGTGAGGCGAATATACTCTGGCAGCCGAGATTGGCCTCAAACTTGCAATTCTGCAAGCTGAACTCTGGAGTTTTGAGATATTAGATACGTGTCACCATCTCAAAATACTTTATAGCAGTGGTTCTCAACCTTCGTACACTTTAATACAGTTCCTCATGTTGTTGCGACCCCCCAACCATAAAATTATTTCATTGATACTTCATAACTGAAATTTAGCTACTGTTATGAATTGTAATGTAAATATCTGGTACACAGATTGTCTTAGGTGAACCCTGTGAAAGAGTTATTTGATCCCCAAAGGAGTTATGAGCCACAGGGTAGGAACTGCTGCTTTTTAGCATGTCTGGATCATATATAATTATGGCAGTAGACCAAAGTCTCTAGTTGTAAATATTCAAGGATCCAATAACAATATCAGAATCCTGTGCTCCTTGGAGTGACCAGGGAATATGTTATTGATTTTTCTATTAAAAAAAAATAGAGGGGGATATTACCTGGAGGTATAAATATTTCTACCCAAGGCAAAAGTGGTATTTAAATGATATTATTAAAAAACAAACATGAATAATTTATAGTATAAATTACAAACTCTTCCAAATCAGAAGAGTTGAGAAACTGGACTATATTTTGTTTTGTTAATAATAATCTTGAGTAGCTTCCTCATCAATGGAATAGAAATTTAAGGCTGGCGTTATACATTTGTTTTCTATCTGGCCATGTGATTTCTCTTAAATCTCCTTCTGTAGACTTAGTGTAGGTCTTGCTACTGCATAACCAGAATCCCTTTGTGCTCTAATGTGCTGCTATGGGTAATACATATTTGCAAACCCTTATTAACCTCTGCACAACAGACAAGTACACATGTTAAACCACTGCTGCACTTGGGTCAAAGAATGGAGCTCTGTGTCCTGGTTCCTTCACTTCTAACACCAATAAACACCTGCAAGGTAGCCTGGGCTTACATGCAAAACCTCCCCCACCCCTGACTATCTTATATTCCCTAATATTTCAGCTGTGACTTTCTTCATCAACTTCTTCTATTGCCTTTTTCAACTTAGCATTGACTATCTGAATTTTCATCTCTAATTATATATCAAGCTCTTCCCAGACAGTTAACAAATCTGTGAAACTCTAAATAATCCTCTGACTCATACAATACATTGTTTTCTGATATTTACCTCAGGTCATCTTTGAAATCTGACTCCTTTCCTTTGTTTCAGATGCTGATTCCCAAGACGCTGGCTTGAAAAATGGGGATATATTGCCTCCATGCACGAAGAACACAACATTCCAGTTAGTCAATAGACGTGTTCTCCCTTCCTGTTCAAGTTCCCAATCTGAAATCAAACTAGCCAAAAGAAAAGCTATAAGAAAACAATTACCTGAAAAGCGAGTTTATTCCCTCTCATGCATTTTGAGGGAGCTCTCAGGAAAAAAAAAATCATTGCAAAAGCAAGATTGCTAAAACTTTCGGGCCTGGGTACTTAAGGGAGGTCATGGGAATTCAAGCAGAGTCGGGAGATGCACTGTTATTCTCTGCAACTCTGCCATTCATTTTTATGTATCTGCGTCTTATTTTATATGGTGGTCATGTAAGGATTTATTCTGCCAAGCCATCATTTTCTCCCCACTCTCCCATGTATCTAACACAATATCCATATCTCCATTTCTTTGTTCCCTAGTCATCCTTCTGCCATTTGTTTATCTTTGCACTAAACCTGTATCTTGATTGCTCTTTTCATGTTTCCACATTAAACAGGAACTAGACTGCTACATTCTCTTTGAAGACATGAAGTGCTGTTAGAAATAGTGCTAGCTGTCCCTTCTAGACATCGCCATCTCCCCTGTTCATTTTCCCATGACACCCTATTTTGAACTAAATTCATGTTTCTGTTTAATGGCAGCTATTAACACACATTTCTAGAATTTTGCAATGTGAGAGAATGAAAATGTTTGAAAGTGTATGTAAATACAATTGCTAATTTATTAATGCCTAGCTATGTTACAAGTGCAGAAAGCATAGTGTAGGCATTAGTATTTTTGTATATACCGTTCATTGAATGATATGAGATTTGACTATCACAGTTCACTACACGTAATTTGGATTTTTGATTGATCCCTTTCTTGGTGTTGCTTTCTTCCATCTCTCTCTGTCTCTCAATGGCTGTCTCTACTACTGTTTGCTGTGTAAAGCCTGGAAAGCGACTCCCCTTGCTACAAGATCAGATATTGTTAAATGGTACTAACCAGAAGCCATAATGGCTTATTAGTACTTAATTGGTGCTTCTCCCAGAAGAGCTAAAAGATCATAGAAAAACGATGAGCATGGATGAGAATTGTGAGTGACCTTTAAGAACCAACACTTGCTGACACAGACTATGGATTTCTCTGCTTCTTTGTCTTTTAAACTTGCAGCCTGTTAGCTATTCAGTGAACTGCATAGTGCTCTGTCAGTCAATGTTTCTAAAGAGGAGTGAGCTTTGATTTGGATTTAAGAGATTGATCTGTCTTCATAGGTGGAATATTTTTAAAGTGTATTCTTTTGATCAACATATTAATTGCATATGTCAATTTGACTTGGTGTATTATTTCAACATATGCCTACAATATGTACTGATCAAACCAGAGTAATTAGCATTTCCTTCTCATTATATCTTTATATAGGAGCATTTGAAATCCTGTTTCCTACATCTTTATAAAATACATAATGGGTTATTGTCGACTCTATAGTCGTCCCACTGTGCTGTATGGGATTTATTATGAGCTGTGTGGGAATTTATTCTTTCTATCTAATTTCATCTTGGTACCTGTAATCCTTCATCTTAAATGTCTTTGATAGCTGATGTGAGAGTTGATAATCCATGTAAAGATAACCTATTTAGTGACTATCTCCCAATTTTAAGTTACGCAACATCCATGTCCCCCTTTAAATAATACTCTGCCTTCTTTCTGTAAAATAGTCACATAAAATATTACATATGGTCTTGGTGGGTACAAAATCCAAGTGGCTTTCCATATTAATGGAAGAATCTTCTCATTGTCTGAACATGCCAGTAGAGGCTGCTGATCTGAGTGTGGCTACATCTGCTCAGTACCAAGACTCTGTATCATGAGCAAATGATATGACAGGTAATAAAAGTGTCTCTATTTGAGGATTCTGATTAGAAACCTGCTGCTGTGGTTTAGATATCTAGATATCTTAGTTGAACTCTAAGTCTGTCATCTTCCTTCTATAAAACACAACCTCATAGAAACAAGAACAAGGTACAGAAAAGTATGCTCACCTAGGGTTTGCACCCATCAGCACTGGAGCCAACCTGCACTGTCCTGCTCTGGTTTTGCAACTAGTTGAATGCTTTTGGGAACAATGTTTGTCTTCCATTCTTTACCCAGCAAAAGTATTATGAAAACACTGCCTGTATTATAAGATTATATGAACGTAAAATACTTAGAGCCTGACATAAGGCATGCTTTCCAAAGTTAACCACCTCTTCTTAAAACTGTCATTGTGGGTTTAACAGAGAGAGAGAGAGAGAAAGAGATAGAGAGAGAGAGGAAGGGCAAAGACAATATTGCCAAATTTCGAATTTCTAGACAGGTATGAGTACACCACTCATCTTCAAACACATCGGATATTGCTCTACCAAGATTGTGCTGAGTAGATGTCATTCATGATTTTTCCAGCCAACAACTTGAAGTATCTGCTATCACAAATTCAGGGACACCTTGAGAGGACTCTGTTCCTTTTAGCGCCTCAGAACTTGCCATGAAAGAGCATCATAAAGTCTTTACTATTGCTGCTGCATCCCAAAATCACTGGGTCTCCCCTTGTGGACCTGATACTGTTGTAAGTTGGTTGATGATATTTAAAATATCTAGACAAGGAATTCAGCCACAAATGGTACAAGAAATCAAAGAAATCTGAAGTTTTCTGATATATTTGGGGGTTTCATGTCCAAGACTGATTCACTGCTTATGAGTGCAGCAAGGGGAGAAAATTTGTAATGTCCTGGAAATTCTATCAATTCTACTGGAGTCATTATACTTCAAAGAGACATTGGCAATTTTCATTTTGGTTATACTACTTTTTGTATTGTTTTGTATTTGAGTAAAAAAGTCAAATACACCAAAATGCCTTGGGACAACAAAAAGAAATGTCTTAGAATGATAGCTACTTGGAAGCAATTTACGTTGCTGGCCACCTCTGCTATTTGTTAACAATAATCCTAACCACATGTTATTCTCTCAGAGTTTATTTGTAAGATTAATGGTTCTAGACAGGATATTTTATGGCTTTATTTTGTTTACCAACACCATATCAGTCAGAATGAAAATGGCTTTCAAACTGACTCACAAATGCTGTTCTGGACATGATTGAGTATTTCAAGGTATTTTTAGCATGTCCAATATTAGCATGTTTCAGGCAGAATTAACTGTTTGAAGAGAATTTCAATACTAAAGTTATGTAAGTGTGCCTAAGAACAAACTGAAGAACTTAGGAAACTCAAATTGCTTTGTTTGCCCTATAGGAACTTTAAATCATTTTTATATTTATTTTATATTATATATGTGGATATTTTGCCTGCATGTATGCATGTACACCACATGCATGCCTGGCTTTTGCACTAATCAGAAGATAACAGTCCCGTGGCACTGAAGTTAAAGATGGTTGATTCACCATGCAGGTGCTAGGAACTGAACCCAGGTCCAGTGAAAGAGCAACAAATTCTCTTCACCTCTGAGATCTCCTCAAGCCTCATATACAGGCCTTTTGACAAGTCTTTTCAAGACAGTGTTTCTCTGTTATAACTCTGACTGTCCTGGAACTCATTCTGTAGACCAGAATGGCCTCAAACTCACAGAGATCTGCCTGACTCTGCCTCCTAAGTGCTGGGATTAAAGGTATGCACCACCACCCAGCATTACTCATTTCTTGAAAGGAATATATTTTCTGAATTATTGAAGACCAATAGTGCTAGATTTACTTTGGCATCAACATACTATCAAAGCCATCTTTATTTTTTAAAAAAACAAGTATTTAGTAGTTTTATTAATACAAATATCATTCCTAATACATTCTGTAAGTATGTGATTTCAGTAAGAAGTCAATAAAAAACTAAAGCATTGATATTAAATTTTTATAAAGTTATTTTGCAAGGAATTTTTTAGAAGCACAGGACTGAGAAACTCTGAGTTTAAGTTGTGCTATTAAAGTAATACTTTCAGCAAATAATCAGTTAGTTACAAAGAAATCCTGAGCTAAACATGACATATTTATAATAAGATCTATTTACATAAATATCTCTTGATAAAGTTTCATGAGGATTAAAAAAAAGGTTCTGAGAGAAAGTTTGCAATGTGGGCATTTATTGTGGTACTTTTATTAGGTTGGTATGAACCTAACCTTAATATAAACTATACAAACCTATCCATGTTTAATTACTTTCCCCTCAATACAAATGAAACTAAATATTTTGAATTTATTCATAAAAATATTATTGCCGTGGGTGTGTATGCGTGTGTGTGTGTATGCTCCATTATATGCATGTGGCAGTAAAACAACAACTGGTGGGAATCAATTTTCTCTTTCCACCATGTGGGTCTTGGAGTTCGAACTAGGGCCATCAGTCTTGGCAGCAGGTGCCTTTACATGCTTAAGTATCTCACCAATCTTGAATATCTTTTTTTTGTCTGTTCTGTTTTGTTTTGTTTTGTTTTGAGACAGATTTTCTCTGTTGTAATTGGCTGTCCTCACTCTGTAGACCAGGCTGTCCTCAAACTCGCAGAGACTCACCTGCCTCTGCTTCCTGAGTGCTGGAATTCCACCACCCAGCTATCAATCCTGAGTATCTTCAATTTGTTCTTCTCTATCCTCACAAGAGATCATGTCCCACATGGTATCATGGTAATTGATAGAGGGTGAGTTAGGCAGAGACTTGAACCTATGAGAATACCTATCTATGACTAACCATGTGGGAAATCATCATTCTACTTTTAGGTCCTTTTGTCTCACTCAGATAGGAATGTTAGATAGGTGAGGAGCTATAGTACCATCAGTTGGTACCTTCTAAGGATACAGCCTTTGATAGCTGTTACTGTTAGACTACTCGGGCCTGGGTCTCAGCATTTATGAGGCTGTAACAATGGGCTCCAGGATTTGAGATCACTGATCCTATTTCTGGCAGCTTTCTAGAACGCCTCCAGTGAACAAAGGCTACACGCTCTTTTCCATGGCTATCTAGAACCTGCTACCCTTCAGCTTCTCCTCCTTGCCACTACTTTCCTCTTACTTCTGTTAAACAATGAAAAGAGATACTTGGAGACTCTAAAAATATAACTGGCTGAAAGGTCAGCTGCTGCAAATTGAAGATTAGTCTAAAAATACTAACACAGCTAGTTTATAGAAGTTACTGTAAGCATTATTTTTTATAGGGAATTTCCTTTATATATACATATATAATATCAGTTAGCTTCCTGCAGATCATGAGGACCTACATACATTATTACTTCATTTCTTCTGTTGTTTTTACACAAATGCAGGGAAATTCTGACAGGCACCAACATGTGTTTTAGGGTATCCATTTGCAGCACATTTAGTGTCTATCAGTTTAATTTATAAGCTCTTTCAAAAATTCGATTTTAAACAGATATATTCAAAACATATAATGTTATGTAGTAATTGGAGACCAAATAATGTTTTAACATAAGCTCACACCATGTAATGACCAAACCTACCTTGCAAGAAATTTATATAGGATGAATATGAACAATATTTATATTGAGTATTGTTAATAGTCATTTACATCTAAATGAATGCCGTATGTATAAGAAGAAGGAGAATCTTCTACAAAATGGCTAGAATTAAAAGTATAAAAGTTTACCCAGCATACCAACTTTTAGAATGAGCAGTGTAAACACTGTGTGCTACACAAAAGCCTTGAATTGTTATTGTTTTGACTTTTAATTTTGAAGAATACTCTATTAATTAAACACTATTGAGCACTAATCATATGCTTCAAGAAACCAGATTATTAAAAAAAAAATAGGGTATATTAATTGTACAAAGAGATTGGTTCCATTGTGATATTTTTCACACGTCTATTTATTTGTACTTTGATCATATTCCTTTCCAGTAGTAGCTTTTATTCACTCCCCAACTCCTCCTCACCCATTCTTCCTTAGTAGCTTCTCTCCTCCTTTTATGTGGTTCCCTTCCCAGATTTGATATACAGGAGAAAATGCAGCAGACTTTCTTGTGAGCCCAGCTCATTCAGTTAATAAGAAGGCCATCAGCTTCATATACATTCCTGCTAGGGGCTTGATTTCTTTCTTCTTTATGGATGGATAGTGCCTTACTGTGCATTCATACCGGATCACCCACTAATCTGTGGATGGAAACCTGGAGGGATTCCATAACACGACTATTGAAAATAGGGAACACAACGTTTTAAAAGACGTTTCCATTCACATCTATTTTGAGTGTCACTGAGATGAGCGTAACAACTGAATACCAGGGCAGGCACCATGCCCAAGAGCACTTGGCCAGTGGAAAACAGACTGCACATCTTGTATGTATGCTAAAGGACTGGGTCTTCTTGTTTTGCCATGATATTTTTTGTCTTTTTGTTTGTTTATTTTGATTTTAACTTTTTGTTTTGTTTTCAGGAATTTTATTTATTTATTTATTTTGAGACAGGGAGGGCAAAGAAGAAAAGACATGAAGTTGGATAGGTTGGGAGTCCTGGAGGTTCTGAGAGGTGTTATGGACGTTTAATTTTAGTTGTGTTTAAAATAACTGTTTTTGTGCACTGTTATAAAAAAGGGGTGCCGGCCTTCTAATTTTGTATTGCCTGCAGGTGTTGGGTGTAGGTGGGGGATGTTTAATTGCTAATGATCTGCATGTGCTATCAGTAGAATACCTGAGGAGTTCTGAAAGAATAAAAACACCTGAACTCCAAGGCTCGGGGATCCACTGTTGAAGTAGCACTTTCCATGATGGTGATTACCTCTGCTGAGGGCTGGCAAGGTTTGCAAATATGAGATTTGCCTCCTTGTTTCCCTTGGTGAGCTACCACAACAGTGTACTACTACAGGGAGGCATTGGTTGGGGTAAAACACAATCAAAATATATTGTATTATAAAGAATAAAAAGTAAATAAAATAAAACAGCACAATGAAAGCAACAACGAATATTGAGTGGCAAGCATCTGAAGAATGAATGACACCTGAAGTTGTCATATGACTCTCTGGCTTTCACATGCATGTGCACATGTGTGACCCTAGATATTTCATTTAGAAAGTCATAAAATGGAACATGCGATATCCATGGGATGTCTTCAATCATATTCAGAAACAATATGTGTACTAATTGTTTAATAAAATATCCTTTGTTAAAAAACAATTTCATTGGCAGCCATTTTACAAACACAAAAAAAAATTTAAGAAAATGCAGGTGACTCTTCACTTAATACCACATGTTCAACTGACTGGTTCAGAGTCAGACGTGGAATTCTCTAACATAATTCTCATTTCTTTTGTAAAATATTTTCCATGTGTGATTCAAATGATATATAATTCAAACCTCATAAAGACATTTGGATGAAAATATGGCAGTTTACAATGGTGCTCACATATCATCATATTATCCAATGATTTTTTAGCTGCCTAGATGGAGTGCATTGTATGATGTCTGCAAAACAAAGTAATCTAATAACAAAATCCTCGAGAGTATGCCATTTGTTAAATAACCCATAAAATATATATTTATTAAAATATATTTATATATATTTATAAATATATATATATGTATTCTTATTATTGGTGTTAAACATCATGGGATAAGCACCAATTCTCTCATTTCAATAACTGAATTGCTAGTACATTGGTCTAATATATTCAGTATGTGTAGGGTGTTTGAGAAAAGATGCTCAAACTTTAACAATAATTATATTGCTTCAAGTTTTAACTTGCAAGCCTCAATTGTGTGAGAACTGAGAATCTGAATAAATAAAACCAGAAGCCCACATGATGTTGTCTGTTCAACCTGGGTCTCAATGCTGATTCAGATTCCATGGACATATATTACTTTATGGGAATAAAGTCTGAAACTTAATGAATCAATCTCTGACAAAATGAGAAGATAATTATCCCTCTATGGGAAAATCAATATACTTCCAGAATTTTGTAAATCATTGGATGATACAGGCAAGGAATTTTGGGTGGATTAGTAAATATGTTGGTGATAATAGGCCATGCTCAGCATCTAGTGTTTGATTAACTATCAAAGTTAGGACCATGGAAGATATGAACTTTCTTATATTAAAATGCTAGTATTGAAAGTATGATGGTTTTAGAGATATGTAACTTTTTAGAACATCTATTTATGTTGCAGTTCACTTATCAGAACTTCCTTCTTAGTCAAAACAATAAAAATACCTCTTTTACTTCAGGAAAGCATCTGCACTCACTGACGTTAGTCAGTTGGTAAAATGTTAGCCCATATCTAAACATCTTTTCATGTATTATTTAAAATAAACTTTACTAGTTGAACTAGTTGCTGTTATGTCTTTTATTTTTTTTAGACGTTGTGATGGTTACTCTTTATTTCCAGTTTGACTATAGTAAGAAACTCCTAGAAATTAGTGAAGAGTAGCTCTGATTGTGTCCCTGAGAGCATTTCCAGAGAGGATTGCTAAATGTAGAAGACCTATCCTGAATGTAGATGGTACCACCCAAAGTCTAGGGAACCAGAGGGAATAAAATAATGTCCTTTAGCAGAATGAATTTCTCTTTGCTTTCTGACTGCTGTGCTGTGGGCTATTCTACTCAGCCATGAGCCCCTCAACATCACAGACTGAATTGCATTCCTCAGTTGTGTTCCTCAGGTAATTATCACAGAAACAACAACAACAAAAAGGTTGACTAACAAAGAAATCCATGGGCATGGTAGTACATGTCTATAATCCCAAATTTGGGAGACTGAAGAAAGAAGAGTACAAATTTGAGGAAATCTTTGGCTGTATAGAAATTCAAATACATATTCTAGCGTTGGAAGGGTGATCTAGCCTATAGACTTCTAATCCTGCAGCAGGTTGCTTGAAGGCGTCCTTCAAAGCCAGACCACATTCAGATCTAAGTGGAGAATTGATCTGTTTTTACTGAATGCTGTGTGCAAACACTGTGCTAGATACAGGGGTAAATGAATGTTACTACATGGCTTTAGTAAGCAAGCTCTTTGTGGCTAGCAGGAAACCCAACACAAAAATACAATAATCTCATGTTGTATGTCATAAAATATAATGACGGTGCATAATAATTCATGATCAATAGTGTTTGGGTATATTCATCACATATCAGTCCTGTAAAGTTTTGCAGAAAGGAAGATAGCATAAGTAAGTTTAAAGGGAAGTATGGAGTAAACATTCGTTAGGAAGCAATGGGATTCTATGCTGAGGAGCTTCTATATGGTGACCTCTGAAATGAAGAGACTGAGATACTTTAATTACTTACAATATGACCACGCCATGTACAGGGGAGAGAAGGGCAAGGGGCAGACTTTGGAAGATAAATAGAAACCATATGAAAGCCATTAAGAAATTTCTATATAGAAATACAGGACAAATAGGAGTGTATCTTTCAGTATTGTTTCAAATGATTAGATCACAGGCATAGGCTTATGCTTTCTCTTACACACACCAAAACAGCTTAGTATTTTCCTCTCTAAATTAGAAGAGACTGAGTCTGGAGTTCCTGGGGGAAGTCTGCAGTGCTCTCCACCTACATATGACCTGAAAGCTTTCCTTGTTCCTTTTCACAATGCTCTTTTAATTAAAAATAATACATCTTCTTGTGCTTAAGTCGCATTTTCATTAAGTGGGACAACATGATGAACCTCCACAATGTCAAGAATGATTGCATGGAGAAGCACATCAGGGATCTGGTTCATAGAAAAACTTAAGTTTTTGTTGATGATAGTATATGCCACACAAAGGAATACCAAGGAGATGATATAAGAGATATTTGAGAGAATTAGATGAGTGAGCAGATACAGATTAGAGAGAGTTCAGATCAATGATGAGTCTCCTGTTTTTATCATGGGTAAGAGAGTGACCAAGACAATGTTTCGTAGAAATTAAAAATAAGGATCACATTCTGGAAATCTTCAAATCACATTATATTTAAAAACAAATCAGCGATATTTCATTTATTATTTAAACTCTAAATCTGACACTTAGGTTTAGGAAAATATATTTTCTGTCTAGGAGACTAGCAATTCCTGTAAAACCTCCAATGAACTAGAACATACTACCTCTTGGTCTAGCTACTGAGTCAAAATAATGTTTCAGTAGCTGCCACTTCATAATATGGAGTGTCAAGTGAATACTTATAATCAGGCAATTAGTTCTATTGCTTGTAGCTTAGAGTCAAAATCACAAAGCCTCAAAGTAAGTCATCAGTATCACTACATGCAATCAGTTAAATTTAGACTGTACGGCTGGAACAAGTGGAAGCCAACTATAAGTATCCTGATGTGATTAAAAAACATTCTGTAGAGATTTATAAGAAAACATTCATTACATCCAGGACAAACTAATCTTCCCTTGAAGACACTATTCATTTATGCATTTGGTCTACAATTACAGAGCACTGAATAGAAGCCAAACATTTTGCTTATGTGTGCTATGTGAGCTATGATCAAGTTGACTTGTACATCAAATGTGACATTTCAGGTGACTATGGTCAGAATCTGGAAATAATTTTATTCATATGATCCTAATATAACAGGAATCACAAAAGCCCTTTTAGAGAGAGTCAGGAAAGGTTACTATCAAAGGAGATGTTAATTTTAGATGTCAAATTGACTGTGTCTGGAATCAACTGAAGCACAGGTTATGGGCACTCTATGAAGAATTATCATGATCATATTGTTTGCAGCATTAAGATCCACTTTGAATGTCAGCATCTTCTAGTGGCAGCCCAGAAAAAGAGACATAGAAGAAAGAGACTTTTGTTTTGCCTCTTGCCCTCACTCTTGTTGGCAAGTTCATCTACCCTGCAACTGAATCATTCCATCACAGGTACTAGAACCTACTTCTTCAGGCTTCCAATCCAGACTGAAGTCCAGCAGTTCTCTAAGAATCCAGGTCTTCAGTACTAGATTGGGATTGAGGGGTTATCTATCCTTGTGGACTAAACCACTACCAGATTCTCGACCACCTCTCCAGGGTAATGTCCTGTAAGCCAATTCAATAAATCGTGTGTGTGTGTGTGTGTGTGTGTGTGTGTTTATGTTATTTTAGAGAATCCAAACTGACTAACCCAAGTTGTAAATGAATTTGAGGATGGTTGAATTAGGCTGGAATTATATGGACTTGAGTATGCTATGCTGCTGTTAGCCTGAAAAATGGAGGGGAGGAAGCTGTAGTGTATGGGGACAAGTGAGTTCAAACCTGAGGAAGGTTGATTCTCTCCCAAGTTCCTTCAAAAGGAACACAATCCTGATAGCACCTTTATTATCCTATGGATCCCATTTGTATTTCAGATTTTCAGAACATTAAATGGTCAGTATAAGCTCTTTTAAACTTTTAAATTTGTGACAAAATATTATAGCATTGGTAGAAAATCACAACAAAATATTTAAGGAACAATGCAGAAAATATACAAGAAGAACAAGATGATTTGGTATAGATTCTCTTGCCTTAAGTATGCATTTTAAATGTTTATATCATTGTGATCATTTCCTTGAGATGCTCCCGGGAGTTTCATATTCTGATAGGTTAAAGAACAAAATCTACCACAGGATCTATCACATGTGTCTTATTCTCCAGTCACATAGAGAATAAACTTGGTTCTCAGCATTCAAACCATATTTCAGTTGTTTGAAATGAGCAAGTTTTCACACTTTATGACGTCTTTAAAGTTCAAGAGTCTGAGATATTCCCTTACAGTCCCTGCTTTCTGCCAGCGTATCCCATCTTGTCCTCCAGATTTGGGAAATGGAAAGCAATTAAATCTTGAGGGAAATTTTAGGTGAGGAATAAGATCAACTTGAAGGGAAAAGGTAGCAGGCAAAAAATAATAATAATAATAATGGCATGCTCTCTAAGTATCAGCTTCTATAGTAATTGTAAGTCAAGACCTAGCAAAGGGAAAAATCTGTTTTTGTTTTGTTTTGCTTTGTTTTGTTTTTCCCAATGGCATGTCGGTGGGTACACTAACCACACTCAAGAGTAGGCCCCATGACGAGGAGTAGGTTGCAAACACAATATGTATATCATATTTTCGTGTGTATTTTTGTTTTGTTGTGGTTATTTTAAATCTGAGGATACTTCAAATATTTATCTTGGGGACATTCTTAAGTCCGCTTCACTTCCTTTTCCCTTCTACTCGATCTTGCTCATAACAGGTGGAAAGGAAAATACTGAAGAGGACCTGGAAGAAAGTTATCAAACTATAAAACGTGGGCGTGGCTGTCAGTGACTACAGATAAAAAGGGAAATCCTGAGAGGAAGGGTGTTGAAATCGAAATGTCAGTCCTAGCGCCGTCACTTCAAGTCAAATGACTTGAGCTTCCGTAAGTCCGAGTCTGGCTTGGGCGAGATGGCAAAAAAATCTGTAAAAAACACAGAACCATGTCCAACACAAGTAAGAAAGCCACCAGGCATTAAACAAACAGCAAGTTAGACAAAGTGCAAAATTGAAACAAAGGATTATGGATCTCAGTGAAGAAAGATTAGAATTTTCAAAGAGATTATACCTGAGTGTGTTTTTATTCATTAACGGACTCAGGAAACAAAAATTAAAATTAAAAGACTGAATTGAAAGAAAAAAATAAAAAATTTTCAAATTTTTGCCCAGTGTCCAAGTCTTCTGTTTTGTTTCCTTTATGTCTTCTATGCTTCATTTGTTTTTAATTCTCTTGCTCCTCTCTCTTCCTTCTATTAGGTCAATGGCATGTTTTAAATGTTTTTGCTTACTAAAATAAGTTTTGCATTTGATGACTCCTAGAGCCAAATCAATGTGTTTGTATTACAAAGATCTTCACACATATAAATTCGGGTGGAAAAGCTAGAACTGAAAATACGCTGTAAAATTCTGAAGGGGGTCCTAATTTGCAAGGAAAACCAGAGGGGGTTAGGAAAGCTTCCGATGTTGAAAGAACATTTAAAATTTTTTGTTAGGAAGCTGGAGAGATGGCCCATCAGTTAAGAGTACTGGCTGTTCTTTCAGAAGACCTGGGTTTAATTTCCAGAACCCACATGGAAGCTCACAACTGTCTGTAACTCCTGTTCCAGGGTTTCTGATATTCACATAGACATACATGCAGGCAAAATACCAACGTATATCAAATAAATAAAATATTTAGTTTTTCTTTAAGATATACTTATTGTGCATAATGATGGGTTTGGGTTTCATAAAATTTTCATTCAAGTATATCATGTACTTGCCATGCTCCACATTAATCCCTTTTTCTACCACTCTCCTTTCACATCGTCCTCTTCCTCTTCACAGATAATCTCAATTAAATATTGATTGATTGATTGATTGATTGTCTGTGTATGTGTGGAGGGGAGGTGCAATTAAGAAAAGTGACACGTTGTGATATCAAATGCTCAATTTCCTATTTTACTTTATACTTGAAAGAAAACATCTATTCAAATATTTAAGGACAACTTTGCAAATCCCCAAAGACACAAATACTAACAACCATAATGGTCCCTATTGTTTTACAATTTCTACTTTGATGTGACCACATAGTTCAGGTACTTTGTATCCCTAGTAACCCCCAGACACTCATTCCCTAGGTTTTCACTGATAATATTAACCCCTTTGTAGCACAGTTGGAGACTACTTTCCAAATAATAATCTGCTTTGAGGTATGTAATACAATATAGTTCTTTCATTTTTACACCCCAAAGCATTAAGGTTATAGAGTTTATGTGACTATTCCATAACAGAAAGGAAAAAGCATGGCTGGGAGGAAAAGTATCACCTTATGTTTAAGGTTACTGTGGGAAAGAAGTTAGATAGATAAAGTTAGACAAAATAACAGGAAGGTTTTACTCATGCATTATTAAAATAAGCAAGCAAAAGGAAAAAAAAAACACAGAAGGCAAGAAACATGAAGTTAATATGGTAAAATGTTGTTGTACTTCTGTTGGGTTCATAGTGGTCCAACTAATATTTTATAACTTTTTATTTCAATATTTAAAATTTCCTTGTTTTGTTAGTGTGGTTGTTATTGTTAATTTCAATAGAATAGAAAACCCAAACTCTTTGTGAATCTCTCCCCATACATTACTTGATGTTCTCTAGTGTATACCAATGTTTGAGTGATCTTCAGTGTCTTTCCTAAAGGCCCTTGATAATAACAACTGACACTATGTGCCAAGAAAGCATCTGTAGGAACTACAAAGGAAATATCTTAAGAAAAAGAGAGAAATTTCTCTCACAAAAATGTGTATTTCATCTCTTCTAATATTTTGGGAGCTGCTCAAAAATATTTTAATTCCAAAAATCACATAAGTAGTTAGGTCTCTGGGTATGAAAGATAATTTCTTTTTTAAATTAATTCAAATGAAAAGAAGTAGAACCCAATAGATATTCCAAGGAAAGCAACCTAAACATAGAGAGGTAGTCAACTTGCTGTAATAAAATGTTTAAGCCCAAAGGCACTTCCAAGTTAGAAAGGATGTGTATTTGTGCTTCATCTTGTAATTTCACAAGACAATCCAATTAAGGGTTAAAAGTCAATGGCGTGAAAGCTAGGGTTGATGTTCTACCTTATTTGTTTTTAAGTAAATTAATTAAAAAGAGAACAAAGACTTTTTAAAATTTTTTAAATTATTATGACCACGTTGGAATTTTAAGTTGAGGTCAGACATTAAAGACCTAGGTTTATAAGATAGAATGGTGCCCAGCTTTATGCTTTCCCATGAGTGAAGCTAAATAAAGAAACCACTTAAGGACCTGAGGAGAGGGATGAAAAACACTAGGCAATCACGGGGACCCTAACTTTGATCCCCAGCATTAGACATGGTCTGATGCCAATAACCCAAATTACGATGTGGAAACAGATGAATACTGTTAGCTCATTGTCCAGCCAGCCTTTCCTAAGAGATGGAGCTTCAGGTTCAGTGTGAAACCCTGCCTCAGGAGAATAAGCCAGAGAGTAAAAATAGACACCTCTTCTGGTCTCCTACATGCACATTCACATATTCACAATGTAGTCACCCAAGGTGACTTTTTGACCTTGGCCTAAAATTTACCATTTTGTATTTTGTATTCCTTACATAATTCAAAATATAGGTTTTGAGCTTTATGATAAACTTGACAGTAACTTGGGCAAGCTTCACTTTCTAATTCTTTTCAGCACAAAGTGGGCTAAAACCTAAGAGTGCTTCTCTGGGTGAAGAAAGTGTAGGATAGGTAGTCTTGACTGCTAAGAATTCATTTCTGCTGTTTTCTCTGTCCTTGCCTTTGTGTGACTGCCATGCCTTTGTGCTTATCCTCCATCTGATCTTCTGGATAGCAGCCTCTCTCTTGGTATCAGAAGTATTCTGGTAGTTTTAAAACTACCACTGACTTTTCCTGGTGGATCTGACTTATGGTATGGGAACATGAGACCACAGTCAATCTGCATGAAACAGATTATGTCTATGTAAAGCTAAGGAAACTCCATGCTAGGTCACTCACTATTGTACTTTCAGTATCATTAATGATGTACTCTCATTGAATAAGAAAACATTTAATATCAAGAAAACATTTAATATCAAACTGTGAATGTGGTCCTCACTGCTTGTGATAGTATTATATCTATCTCATGTGATACCTAAGATAGGGGGAGAACTTATATCTGAAGGATAAAGTATCAATAGACTCAATTCCATTTACCTCCTCTTATTTCAGTGGAATAAATATTCTAAGTCTTCAATATATTTATTAATCTGAGTGTTATGTAGCTCAATTCTTCAAATTTTTATTTTCATGCTTTAAAATTTTTATAATTTCTGTTGTAGCTTTTAATTTTATAATATTCTTAAAATAAATAGATATTCACATCCTGTAAAAAATACCACTTTCAAAACCTAGGTACTGTAATTATTCCATGTGTCTATGAAAAATTCACAAAGACGAGAATTGCATTCACATTGTTTACAAAGAAGGGATTAGACCATTATTTATTATTCGACCATCATTCCCTAGTACTTGACAGGAGTTTATAGAAGATGCCAGTCTTTTGAACATGGACTTCTTTACAGGCCCTTGGAGGAGCTGAATAACATCAGCAGAATTACAAGTCAGAAAAAAAATTACTCTGTAGTCATCATATAGTCACATGGTAGTTTGAATGAAGGATGCCTCCATGGGCTCTTACAACTGCAATACTTGGTCCCCACTTGGTGGAACTGTTTGGGGATAATTAAAAGCTGTGCTTTTGAGGAGGTGTGTCACAGGGGTGGTCTTGTGGATTCAAAAGCCTCCCTCATCCCCAGCGAGTTCTCTGCTTCATGTTTGGGATCCTGATGAGAGCTGTCCACTACTGCTTCAGTGCCAGGTCTGCCTGCCTCCTACAACTCTCCAGTTCATAATCGTGATAGATTTCTATTCCTTGGAACTGTAAGCTCCAAATAAACTCTTCCTTCTGTAAGTTGCTTTGGTCATGGTATTTTGCTACAGTAGGAGAAAAGTAACTAATATCCAAGAGCAAAACTAAGAGGAGAAACAACCTTCTTTGGTTTTTAGCATCTTTCTCTCAATAATTTCCAAAGTAGAGATAATATTGGATATTAAGGTAGTTGACAATTAACACAAAAGAATGATCAACTTCTGTTTGTGAATTTAGCTGGTGGAGAATCATTTAGTTTTTCAGAGAGCTGGCTTCTTGGTACATGCGTGAGTTGTCTAGAATAGATCAGATTTAGAGATGTGAGTGCTTGGGAAATCACCCAGATGGAGTATAAGTGGGATTCACTTTCCTTTTTTTCCAACAACTATTGACAAAAGCACAAGAGTGGTTAGGTGTGAATAAATATTTAAATGAAGCAAAAATTATTCAGTGGAAGAATGGGAATACTAATTAACTAAGTATATTTAGTTGCTATAGTCATTCACCCAAATATGAATTTGAATACTAGGTCATTTGTTTAGAGGTGTTACATTCATTTCATCTCTTCATTCTCAGTAGAAACTTTTAAAACCTGATTTAACTGAATGATGGCGAGAGTTCTATATATATCATTATCAAAATGTATCTGTATGATCAACTGATCCAGGATATTACTGAAGATGTGTTTTCAAAGTTTCAGGGACATTCTAGTCTCATCTTGTGGATACCTTTCCCTGAGAGCCAAGGTTCCAAACAAGCATTGATGAGTATTTGACAGAATAGCAAACCCTCCCAATTCCTTTTGGCACCTATCTGCATGACTTTTTGCAATACCCACTTCTTATAAAGAAACAGTTCTCTTAACATCCTCTGTATTAAATTGGACACGTGTCAACTAAGCACAAAGAATATTAGGAAATATACAGAACATAAACTTATGATATAATAAAAATACCATGGAAATAGTTTGACAACTAACAAAAAGGTGCTTTTTTTACAATGATAATAAGGAAGTTTACATTGGAAAAAATAGGCGATGTCAAATTCTCTTATAGTTTGAAATGAAAGAGTTGAGTTTCAGAGTCAAATGACACATTTGTGTCATGGGCATATATGTTCAAGTGATGGACATTGATGGGTGACTGACAAGCTGAGAGAGATAAATATGTATGTGAAGATATTCAATTTTTCATGCTTCTTAGAAGGAGCCCTAGGTTTCACCGAATGGCATCTCAAATACTATGACACTAAAAGAAGAGCACTAACCCTAGGGAAGAGAGAAATATTTTCAAGATAATTGTTTTTTGACACAGAATACTGGGGACTGACACTTTCAAGACAGTGTCTAGGAGAGAAAGAAGGCTGAGGCATGCATGCTGCTTTGAATAAAGATAATTCCAGTGCATTTCAATCACTTATCTGAATTTATTATGATAAAGTCATGAATTACGTTTGCTCCAGACTTGCAATTAGATTGCAGAACAGATGGTAAGGATTTACAGAAACATTAACATTCTAGATAAGAAAGTCTTAATAAATTTGTCAATAGGAGTCTCTAGGGCAAGGAAAAAAAAATGTTTACACGCCAAATAAGATAGGTAGTTAGGTTTGAGGGAAGGCATAAACCAGGAGAGGAGGATTTTTCATCTTCACTACAGAATTCTTAATACTGAATTTGCAGAGATTTTTATTATTACGAAGCTCTAGACAATTTCAAAATTTGTTTTCCTCAAGCCTACATATGATGCTAAGAGTCAGTTTGCCAGAAAAGATGTCTAGGGGAAAAAACACAAAACATCTGTCTTTGAACAGTCCCTAAACACAGTAGAATCAGGTCATTTGGGATTTAACTTCTCTTTAAAATACAAGTAACATAAACGTCCTTAAGCTAGGAACAACCTTAGTCTTGGCATATACAAATTTTTCAACATTGCAAACTATACATTGGAGGAAGTTGTTATGTCTTGGATATGAAATTTTCTGCACATGCTCATATGTTTAAATACATATTCTCCAGATGCTGGTGCTGTTTTGGCTGTGTATGGAACCTTTGAGACTTATGGCCTAACTGGGAGTCATGGGCCCAAGTGCTGAGCATTGAAAGGAGAAAACTTGGCTTTCAAGTTCCACTCTCAGCTTTCTGGTCTACCAAGATAGGAGATACTATGCTGTATGTTGTTGCTGCTGTACATTGACCAATTCCTGCCACCATGCCTCACCTCTGTGATGGGCTCAGGCCCCCTGATACTATGTGCTGAGGTAAATCATTTCCCCCTTGAGTTATATATGTCAGATATTCTGACACAGCAACAAAAAATTAATACAAACCATTCACATTCATCCATTCAGTCATCAGATAAATAAAAAAGCATCTATTCAATATTTTCCATCCCCCAAAACGTATTTGAGAATTATATTCATACTGGAGAAAAGTATATTCTCTGTGCAACTGGATTAATATGGTTAGAATCCAGAATCTTCTTTGAATGGTTTTAGTCCATTTCATAAAATTTTATTTTTGTAAATTTGATTGACTTGCAATGAAAAGTAGAGTTAATAGATTATAAATATACTATCAAAATAATCATTAAGGACAATATAGTCTTTTAAATAAATAACTCTGAAATGGTAGAGCATCTTCATAGAAAAAGAAAATGAAAAAAAAAATCTAGACAAATTTAAATACATTACAAAAACATATTCCAAAACTGAAAATGTACCCTAAATGCAAAGGTAAAACACAATTGCAAATTTCCTGAAGGAATGCACAGGAAAGTCTGTAAATGAGCTTGGGATTACTAAAGAATTCATAGATTGACAGCAAATAGTCATGAAATAAAGAACTAATAAGCTATATTTTATTAATATTTAAATTTTCTGTTTTTTGAAAGACACTGTTAAATAAAAAGAACAACCAAAGACAGTGAGAAAATATTTATGACACATATTAGAGAAAAGAAGGCTATTTGCCTAAATATTCAAAGACCACAATAACATTCAAACTTTCAAAGATGACCAACAAAAAAAAAAATTAAACGTGATAAAATATGGACAAATTCTTGAGCAGACACCTAATGAAAGTTTTACAGCATGTAAGCAAATAAATTTATTAAGATGGTCAACATCATGAGCCAATAATAGTTGGCAATTTCAAACAGCAGTAAAACATCAGCAAGTATTTGGGTGATCCAAATATACAATAATATAATAATAGTAAATTCTGGTGAGAATGTAGAACATTTATTACTGGCAGAAATGAAAAATAATTAACATATCCTCACTTAAATACAATGAAACTATTCTTCAATAACTAGATCATTTAATATATGATTCCCCCATCCATGCTCCTTGGAATTTAACTAAGTGCATTAAAATTATGGTCCCTATAAATATAGATATTATTAATAAGTGACCAAGCTAGGTATCGACCAAAGCTGTCCCACAGTGGGTGTATAAACTGTCATATATTCGTTTAATTGAATATTACTCTGCATTAAGAAGAAGTGAGCTATCAAGTCACAAAAAGAAACAGAGGAAATGTAAATGTGTATTTCTAAATAAAAGAAGCCAACCTAAAAGGGATACACAAGAGCTATTCTTGCTAGATGTCATTCTTAGGAAAGCAAAATTCTTATAACTGATCCACAACTCACAAGAATAAATTGGTAATGCAAGGTAGATTTTCATGGAAGTAAAATTATTCAGTGAAATATTACAATAATTAATACACGACATTATACATTTGACGGTGCCTGTAGAATATTTAATGCCAAGAATCAACCATATGCAAATCTTGAACTTTGAGTGACACTACTTCAGTGGAGAAAGGCTCCACTCTGGTGGGTGATGCTGGTGATGGAAAGATAGTGCCCGAGGGAGGGAGGCCAGGAACATGTTGAAATTATGGGGGCTTCTGCTCCATGTTGCTGTCAACCTAAAACTTCTTTAAAATTTAGTAATTTTTAAAAAGAAAATGTGTAATGAATCACACTTACGAGCGTTATTTTGTGCACCATATAGAATGGTAAAAATTCTACAAGAAAAAAATTTAAGTAATCTACGAAGCCAAGGTGACTTGATGTTATTTAAATGCTTTTGAGTCAGAATTCTAAACCTACACACTTCACACCTTCCAGCATAGATGTGTTTATTCTTAAAGCTACCACTGATTTGACATTTATTAACAGGAAATAGTTAGATAGAAGTTTTACTTCTATGTTGAGTTTACACATCATAGCTTGTGGAGGAAGATAACAATAGATTATATAAACTGTTGTTAACTGCTGTCCAGATTCTCTATCAGAAAATAAAAAAAATAGAAAAAGACAGGAATAGGTTTTTATCAAGCTCTGTCTGACTCCTAAGCTGAATTCTAAGTAACTCTTCACTCATTTATTTTTATGAATTATCATTTACTTACTTTGTGTGTGTGCATGCTTGTGTGTGGGGTTGAGTGGCTGTATATATTTGTGCACATGTATGTAGAGTCCAGAGTTTAAATTCAGGCATAAATTCGCAGGTGGTATTCATCTCTGGTTTTGAGACAGTGTCTTTTGGGGGCAGTTTAGGGGTTTGAGATGGGTTTTCTTTATTATAGTTCTGGATGTCATGGAACTTACACTGTAGAGCAGGCTGGCCTTGAACTCACAGTGATTTGCCTGCCTCTGCCTCCCAAGTGCTGGGATAAAAGGTGTGCACCACCACCGTCCAGTGGGACAGGCTCTCTTTCTGATCTGGAGCTCGGCAAGCTTTCCAGCAAGCCTGGGAGACCCGTTTGTTTATACTTCCCCAGAGTCAGGATTACGGGTGATTGCCACCACATGCAGTTTTTCACATGTGTCTGGATGATCATATTCAAGCCCTCATGCTTGTGTGCAAGCACCTACGAACTGAGCTTCCCCCTTCAATTCCTCTTCTACTTGCTCAGTGACACTAATCATTTTGTCTTCTGTCCTTTTGAGTGGACATGTAACTTGAATATCATTAGTTTTTAACTCAGTAATGACATCCGTAGACAGCAGTTCCTGTTGACATTCACTCTAGAATTGATTTGAAACTTTTTCCACTTTTTGGATATTAAGGTTCTACTTAGCTCTGGTACTGTGGCCGAGATAAAGCTTTAAACTTGTGTTTCTGCAGCATTAATTTTGTGTTAGGATTGGCACCAGTATACCTCTGGCACTTGTATTTTGGTCTCTGATGTTCCTGCTAATAGATTATCCATCTGCTATTCTGTCGTATATTGCTGTGTAACTAACTATATTACCTGATGTAGCATAGCCTGAAATCAGAGCATATGGGTCTCCAGCAACATTTTGACATTATAATTTAGTTAGGAAGTTTATCCCATTTTATATCTGACATGTATTCGTTTCAAGAATAAACTAAAAATAAGTTTCCTAATTCTCGACCATATAAAATACAAGTTTCAAATGATAAATTTGTCTCCTTAATTTTTAAAAATATTCCAAGTATTATACTGTAATACTGGCATTCACATTTTGTACATGGGAACATACCAAAAACAAAATGGAGAACAAATGATATTTATATCAACATCTATTTAAACCAATCCTGATCATACCTTAAGCAAAACATTTCGATGAAAGTTATATGAGAAACAAATATTCTGACAGGACAGGATGTACAAATATATTAATAAGTTATTATTTACCTCATGCTTGTCTTTAATGCTTGTCTTTAAAAGACTGACATTAATTTATGTCTACATACAACCAGATGTAAAATGCATTTGAAGAAAAAATATAAAGAGATGCAGAATTTTTCTGTATCAGTAACTTATATGATAGTTTTTAAAAGGAAAGAAAGAATTCTAGAAATAGAACAAACAACCCTTAAACCATTAAGGCACCACATCTACCTTAGTTGAAAGGAAATGAGAAAAATCCTTCAGTGGGAATAACAGAGAGAAGCTAATGTGTGCATGCATACTTTCTTGAAAGGTTTTGAGAGACGGAATATTTTGAAACTGTCTAAACATATCTAAATGAACGACCTTCTAATTCGTGCTGCTGAAAGAATACAGCATCGGTTACAAAGACACTGCAAAGACAGCACCACAAACCCCTTTGTTCCATCCATACACGCACACAAGCAGCAAAACTCTCTTCTTTATGGATATACATGCCAAAATATCTGCCCACAAATCTCATAAAATAAAAAAAATCAGAAAATAAGCTCAGAAATTAATTAAAACAATAAAACATTATGATCAAGTGAATTCATTCCAAGAGTAGAAGTGGTGTTTATTATCTGAAAATATTACCCTATGTCAATGGATCTATGGTAAAACTTATCAGCTTGCAAAGAGTGAAAGAGTCTCATCTATCATGTTAGAATAACACATCAATTAATAGTGCACTTCTAATAATAACAACAGTAGACAGAAAGCAGAGATATTTTCGTGAACCAATAGTAGTATATTTCTTAAGACAGTGCCCAACATTTATCTTGACTATGTCCAGTTCTTAGTTGTGAAAGGGGAACACAGAAATAAACTTAATGATTTTTTTTATTTTAGTAAATACATTTAAAAATAAAAGTAAATAGCTTTTGTACTAGAACTTATCTATTTTTAAATCAATTACATCTTTAGTACCCCAGCTTTAATTTATATACTGATAGATGGAAACAATACAACATTAACAAAGATAGACTGCGGTATGTTCAGCGGTATTTTAAGGATGAATCATGTGTCTCAAGAGTAAACTGTTTCTGTATGGAGTTACCTCCAAAATCATGTCATTGTGTTTCATCATCCCGAAGTACTCATAAGCTCCAGGTCATGTCTTGAGTAACTTCTATTCTGGTTTTAATCGCCATGTCTTTTATGCTGTTTCTTTTTTATTTTTTTTTTAACTTCAGGTACAACATTTACCATTGATAACATGTACTACTAATTTGTTGACCTAATTATTATCACATTCACATGTACCAAACCCATATTCTCAAAATCGATTTCATCTGATTCTGATGTTTCGTTGTTCGGATGAATTCTTAAGCATAATTTATTGACTTTTCTGTTGCTACAGGTTTTGATAGAAAGCTTTTTACACCTACATTTGTAAAACCCATGACTTTATTATTTATTTTTACATTTATTTATTCATATGTGTGTATGTGTGTGCCCATGTCGGTTCAGTGTGTGTGTTCTGGGTCCCGCAGTCCTACCAGATGGCAGCTGATGTCCCACCTGCAGCAGTCTAGGACCCGTCTTGCTCGGACCTAGGCCCAAGCGGCGCGAAGGCGCGGTGCGGGAATCTGTGGTTCAGGGACCTTTAGCGAAGCTGTCCATTCGCAGATCTGAGAAATGTAACGAGCCGCTAAAAAGGCCCAGGAGAATGTCATCTGGTAGACAAGAAACTCATTTATTCAAAAGCTTTTCCCTGAATAAATAACTTCCTGGGGAAGGCGGGGTTTCTCCCTCCGGTGAAGAAGCCTTAATTAGCGTAGCAGGGCAGGGGCTCCTAAGCAAGGGACCCGCCCTAATGCAGGTAAACACGTCCCTTTAGCTTCTGTGAAGCAAGCAAGTTATAACTAATATTTTTGGCTAGGAATCTCCGTGGACTAGGAGGGGAGAAGGCTGCCCCCCAGCATAATAGCCTGCTTCTCTTCTTCCAGAGTGCAGGGGCACTTTTGGCCTCTCTCCTGCAACCCTCCAGTCCAAGAGTCCCACATGCCCACACATATGTCATGGTGCTGCTGAGGGTATCAGAGGACAATGTGTACGGATTTATTCTCTCTCTCCTTTCATCAGGTGGGATCCAGATATTAAACAGTGTGTCAGGCTTGGTAGCAAACACCTTAACCTGCTGAGCCATCTCTCCAGCCCTTATCAAGTTTTTTGTACTTCCCTTGTAACCTGTACTTTATAAAGGTTACATGATGCCAGTAATATGCATGACCTTCTTTTATATCTGTTTTCTTTGTCTGAAAGCAAGGAGACTGTCCCACCTGGCTGGTGTGGCTTGCCCATTCCTTTTGTTGCCAGGTGATACTCAGTGTCTTGTTTCCTTATTCTCTGTTAATGGCCATCTGGGCCAGTTTCAGTTTTTGGCTAATATGAACAGTACCATGATGCATATTCTACACAGCTATTTTGTAGACACGGGCATTAATTTATCTTGGATATCTGCCTAGGCATGCTGAGTCACAAGAGAGACGTCTATCAAGTGTACATAAGAAACTGCTAAATAGTTTTCCAAAGTAGTGTACTTTTTTCCAGGAGGCATACACAAAGTTCCTTTGGAATCTCACTTATATCAACCTTCTGCTGTCTTCATAATCACACATAATTATGATTTGAATTTGCACTCTCTGATAATTTTTGATATTTTCAAAATACACATTTTGGTTGTTCAGGTAGTCTCTTTGGTGAGTTGTCTTTTCAAGGCTATTTTTCCACTGTATTTTGGAAGAAAAACATAGGTCCTTTTTGCTTTTTCTTCTTCATTTGCAACTGTTTTTTTCCTGCTGCAAAAATACAGATTCTTATTTATTTGTTTGTTTGTTTGTTTATTTACTTATTTATTCTCTCATATGATACATTCCCCTCCCTCTACTCCTTCCATACCCCTTCCCAACTCCTCTCTCCCCTAGATCCATGCCCCCTTCATTTCCCTTCAGAAAAGAACAGACCTCCCAAGGATATCAGCCTAAACATGGCAGAACAAGATATAATAAGACTAGGCACAAAATCTCATATCAAGGCTGGATGAGACAGCCCAAGTATGAATAAAAGGGTCCAAATGCAGACAAAAGAGTCACAGACATCCCCACTCCCACTTTTAGGAGTTTCACAAAACACCAGCTAACAACCATAACATAAATTTAGAGGACTGTGTAGACCCATGCCAGCTATGTGCTCACTGCCTCAATCACTGTGAACACCTATAAGCAGAATTAATTTATTCTGTGGGATGTGTTCTCCTGGTATTCTGGACCCCTCTGGTTCCTATAATCCTTCCTCCCCCTCTTGGATGGGGTTGCTGAGCTCCAAGGGGAGGGGCATGATGGAGAGCTCCAATTTGGGCTCTCTCTCATCCTAATGTTTGGCTGTGGGTCTCTATATCTGCTCCCATTACCTGCCATAGGAAGCCTCTCTGGTGACAACTGGGCTATGAGTATAGCAGAATGTCATTAGGAATCAATTCTTTGTGCTTTTGTTGCTGATGTTGTTTTGTTTTGTTTTGTTTATTTGTTTTACTGGCCAGTCCTGTTTGTTTCTAACCTAGGTCTCCGGACTATCTGGCATCTGCTTCCTGGCCATCCAGGCAATGTGGTCTCAAGTTAGACTGTCATTGGCCACTCCCACTAGTTCTATGCCACCATTTCCCCAGTACAACTTGAAGAGAGGACAGATTGTAGGTAGAATGTTTAGTGGCTGGGTTGGTGACCTGATTCCACTACTGGAAGCCTTACCTGGTTACATAAGATGAATGGCTCAGGCTCCATATCCTCCATTACTAGGAGTTCTCACTAGAGTCACCTTCATAGATTACAGGGAGATTCCACTCCACTAATGTAGTAGCACACCTAAGTGTAGCACACTTCATTAAGTGTAGGCTTACAAAGAAAACAAGGAAGAATAATCTTAGATATAATAATATATATTAATATTATTATTAATAATAATAATAATCTTAAACCTTTCCAGACCTCATCAGAGGAAACCACCATCATGGCCAATGCCATAGTAGACAGTGTAACGTTGAGTGTCTGAGCTCAGGTGTTTTATTGGTCAGAACTCCTCAGGTGCAGATCATAAGCAATCAAACTTCCCCCACAGAAATCCAACACCTGAAAACAATATAAAATGCCAAAGCCTATGCATCCCCTTTTCCAACAGTGCACAAAAACAATTCCTTTAAACGCAGCTAAAAATAAATTTCCACATTTCCTCTTTTCTGTATTAGAAAAAAAATTACTTTACCTTTGCAACACAATTTAGCACTGCAGCAGCAAAAACAGTTACAATAGGAACAATTATGAGGCTTCTAATGTACATGACCAGATGAAACCAAACACCTATCAAGCTTTTCATAATGTCAATGGACAGCAGAAAAACATCATCAATGTCTAATTATCTGGAATTCATTCATGATCTTCTGGGCTACTCCAAAGGGCATGGGTCACTTCTCTGGCTCTGACCTCTGCAGCACACACAATTTGTCCCCCAGCCTCCCACTGGCTCCCCTCCACTGCTGCTGCTGTTCTTGGTGGTCAACCCATTGTACTACCATTTTCAAAAACTGCTGGGGTCTCTTGCTGCAACTGGGCTGTGCTTTCACCAATAGCCTCTAATAAGCTCTCTTCATGGTGCCAACCCTTAACTTCTTTTACAGGACATCTTCAATCTGGGCCTTCAATTGCCACTGAAGCTGCACCTTTACTAATAGCCTCTCCTGGGCTCTCTTCATAGTGCCAAGTCTCAGCTGCTCTTGATAGATTCCTTCATGCCTTCAAAACCAGCACCATTTGGGTGACTCTTACAGTACCAAGTTCAGCTTCCAGTACAAGATATTACCTTGTCCAGGTCTAGAAGACAATTTCTGTGTACTGACCCTGAGGAAACACTTTCCAGGTTTTAAGACAGATTCTGGTTTGCTGAAAAAATAACTGGTCACTTTGTCTGCAGGAAGGTTCCCCTCATGGGTGGAGTTCTCATTACCTTTGCCTGGACCTCTTGTCTGGACCAGTGGAAAGAATTTTGGGCTGAAACATTCTGGCAGTTTGGTGTTTTTTCTTACCACCTCTATGGAGAAATATATACCCTTTTTTATAGATCTCAAACACAAGACCCACTTTGGCTTCACGAACAGAACACAGTTTAGTGATCAGGAAAAGCAGTAAGAACCTTACTTTTTCCTGCTCCCAGCTGAAGTCTTTATCTCTATCGGCCTCCATTCTGTGGCTCTCATCTCAGAGCTTTCTTTCTCATTTATTTATTAATTTCATGGTCTTTTCTCTTCCTAGAGGCTTGTTTCCTTTCTCTCTCTCTCCTATTCCTTCAGGAGCCTTCAATTAATACCTTCATCCCTACTCTTTAGTAGCTTCCCTGAGTATACTGGACTCTGTGAGGTCTGGAGTTTCTTTCTCTTCTTCTTTGTCTCCATGTTGGATTTGCTCATGCAATCTCCTGCCCCATGTTGTAGGTGCCATTTTTTATGGTTTGCCTACTGTGGTGGCTCAGCAGAGAAGACAAAGAGGCGTATTCATTGTTGAAAACTCTTCCAGACCTCAGCAGAAGGAACCACTACCAGGGCGAGTGCCAACTTTGACCATGGAACTCTGGGCATCTGAGCTCAGGTGTTTTATTGGTTTTGAATTTCTCAGGTGCAGATCAAAAGCAATCAAAAATCCTCCACAGAAATTCAACACCTGCAAGCAATACAAAATACCAAGGCCTATGCATCCCTTTTTCCAAAGGTACACAAAAACAATTATTTTAAGCACAACTGAAAATAAACTTCCACAGCACACTAGGTTTCCACTGTACCCCTGAAATGACACCGAATTCCAGTCCTCCCCATTCTGTCTCCCCCTATCCCACCTGCCCCCAGTTGGTGCCTCCTGTTCCCACCACACCTGCCCCCAGTCCACCCACAAAATCTGTTCTATTCTATCTTTCAAGGGAGATCCATGTGTCTCTCTAGAGCCTTCTTATTATCTAGCCTCTCTGGGTCTGTGAATTGTAGCATAATTATCCTTTACTGAAGAGTTAAATTCAATATGTAAACCAATCATCCACCATTAGACATATGGTATGACATACATATTATTAAAAGGCACTATTTATTCAAGTATTCATACCCTATCTTATATCAATTTTCCATACTTTCCTATTAGTCTGCACTCAACACCCCCATAGTCCCAGTGTTTGTAGGCAGAACTACATAATTTGTCTTGGCCTATGAAATGGTTGAAATCATGATATAACTAGAGGCTTTAAAAAGTACTCGAGTTTCTACTCTTTCTTGCTCTTTGATTTTTCCAAGAAATGGTGACTAAGAAAGCCTTCTAATGAATGGAAGGAAGGGCAGCATTACGTCAGTCTGGCCACCAGATTTTATGACATTCCTGAATGAAAGGCAGAGACACTGGTAGGATTGCAACTTCTTCTTACATGCTTCTGAGAAGGAAAATGGATTTCAAAATTTTAAACATGCATCGTACTTGACATGAAAAGCCTAAGGTTAAGATCCTGAGTTAAAGACATTCACTCACACACACACACACACACACACAAACACACACACAATTATGAATCAATGTACTGTGAAAAAATAACTCCATAAAACCAAGTAAACAATAACATAAATAAATTTTAATATAGTTTACATGCTATGCAATGTAGATATAATTTAATTATTAATATTCATATCACATTCAAATTATGGGGATGCTCTACAACTATTCACTGAGCACAATTCAAATTGTATGACAAAAATATATGGAGATTTGTGATTAACTTTAAAAGCAAAGAATAGCATATATGTCACATACTATTATTTATATAAAATGTGTGTGTGTGTGTGTAAATTTCTACATATAGCACCTTAGAAACAGTAATATTTGATTCATCAACATCTTAACTATTTTAGATAACCTTGAGAAAAGAAAGAGTGGGAGAAGTAAGGATAAACTTTCTTCATTCAAAGTGAGTTTTCAAAGATTTGGGGATTTTTGAATTTTATTAATTTACTATGTATGTAATAAATATATTGACAAATAAAAAATAATTAATTGTAAATGTAATGAAATTACAGAAGATCTAGTAGCCTAATATACAAATGTTTAGTAGGTTTGAGACTATATTCAACCATACAAAAGCAGCTTTTACAAAAGAAATAATTCATTAAAAAATTAATAAGTCTAAAGACTTTTCAACTCAATAAAATACTGAAAATAAATTAAAAGTTAATGAGCAAAAATGTTTAAAAAGCATTGCTACAGGCAGAGAATTAATATTCTCAAAGCACAAGTAGATATTATAAATAGAAAATATTTAAAAGTATGTTAAAGACTATGATGAGCAGAATATTTTAAAATGGGAAGAACAATCAATAGCCTTTGACTTAATCTACTTGAATAATAACAAATAAGTGTAATCTTCACTCCTTATCAAGGAAACTTCTTACAAAACACAGATGGCACTACAGAAACCACAACCAACCAAAATACAGAGTTGTGGAGCCCAGTTGATATAACTATAAAGCAACTTCTATACCAAGGGCCCAGGAAACATTGCCAAAGAAAGACTGTGAGAACCAGAGGATCAGGGAGATTGCTGTGAGATTGTGTCTCCTAGAAATGTCAAAGGAGCTAAATGTATAAGGTCCTACCATCATGACATAAAGTGTAAGCCTAAGCATGAGCTGATGAGCAAGGATAACAACCACAACAGAAATGGCAAAGTGGATTGGGGAAAGCCCATCAGGTTGTACCCTGACACAAAGAACTATAAACAACTAAGGAACATTGAGAGCAGGAGGAATTGTCTTCCTCATGCAAGAGCATACGAATCCATTATCCATTACCCAAAGGTCAGTCCTGAAAAGATATGCATATGCATATAGAACTTTACAGAGTGAGTAGGTTATATTTAGGAATGTATATGTATAGATATATAAATATATGCATGTAATAATAATTAATGAAAAAGAAGCCATGAATTTCAAAGCAAGGAGAAAGTGCATGAAAACATTTGACAAAGTGCTCATTTCACTTCTTATATTGTGAGTGAATAAGTAATGTTTAGAAAGAATATGTTTATCAGAGATTTAGGAAAAATGATCCTCTGTGGCTTTTGTCAGGTATGTACATAGACAAACCTTCCTGAAAAGCAGTGTGACCACAAATACTAAAGTAGCTATCAGAAACCACCTCTGGATGAGAGTATTAGAAACAATCCAGTTTTTGCTAAATTCATTTAAAAAATCTGTTTCAAAATTATCCACACTCTGAATGTCTCTTCTTTAAGTAAATGGTTGTTCCTACTATTAGGACAATGGTGAAACTTTGGGGATCATGCATGATAAAATTTTCTAATTATAGGAATGTGCTTTGATGATACCCTGCATCATCCACAACAAGTAATTCAACATCCAGAAGGTACCCAGAGAGCTAGGCATGGTGTCTCAGTCCAGCAATCTCAGCAGTCAGAAGACATAGGAAGGAGGATCATGAGTTCAAGACCAGCCTGGGCTACATAGTAAGGCCTTGTCTCAAGAAAACAAAAATAAAAGAAATAAGGAGGAAATGGAGTAGAGAATAGGAGATGAGAAAACAGAAAGGATAAAGAGTAGAGTTGAGAAGAATAAAGATGAGAGGAACAGATAAATGAAGGAGCACACTAGCACAACTGTTATTATTTCTTGGTTGTATCAATGCTGAGGAAATTTACCTTGACATCTCAGTTACTTTTCTATTGCTGTAATAAAGCACCGTGACCAAGGAAAATTATAAAAGAAAGCTTTTAACTGGGATCATAGTTTTAGAGGGTTATAGCCCATGATGGTACAGCAAAGGTGAAATGTCAGGAACAGCTGAGAACTCACATCCACAAATAGGAGACAGAAAGGCACACCTGGAATGGTGAGAGACTTCTGGAAATCTCAAAGCCCACCCAAGGACAAACCTCCTCCAACCTGATCATACCTTCTAGTTCCTTCTCTAGCAGTTCCACCAATTGAGGAGCAAGTATTTAAACATGTGCGCCCATGGGAAGGAATCTGATTTAAATCAGTGTACTGTACCTATTTTTTTAATTCTAAAATTGACAAATATAAATAAAAAATAAAGCATCATATAATTGAGATTGAGCATTACTTTGAAAGAAAGGATTGAGTCAATCCTACATCTTAATGGTGTTTGAAAATTCCACTTCAAATATTAGAACTGTCACTGTTTCCACAATATAATTCCACACCAGAGTTTTCAATTTATCTTGTTTTGTCTTTATAAAATCTAATATTGAGGGAACTATTCCTGTTCATCACACATTTTTCTTTTATTAATGTCTTTCCCTGGCCTTTGAAATCTAATTTCAAAAGCTCAAAGAAGTCAACCTTCCTATTGACATTTCACAGCAGTAAGGTTTTCATTTCTTAAATAACTTTAATCTTAATTATTTTTGCTTTTTAAAGGTATTTTCTTGCAAATCAGCCTGTTTGCTACTCTTCTTCCTGCACACTGCCTACAGAAATTCTACTTTAATTATAGCACCATTGAAACTTCAAAAGAATACCTCAGTACAATGGATGTATCCTTTTTTGCTTTAATTTCACCTGATAAAAGTTTTTTACCTGTCTGGTTTAAAAAAGCAAAGAGTTGAGCTTTCTTGAACCTTTTCTTACAGTAAGGTTCCACTTCAGGCTCTGTGTGCCAGATCTGGTAAGGCTAGGCTCAGACACTGGTCTTTATCTTAAGACATATTATATGAAGTCATTCATCCAATTTTTGTTGTGCTTTCATTAAACTTTTATAAAGGGATTATATATTATATATTCATATAAAATACTATATGGCTCTAATATCCCTCATATTAAACTAGATGAAACACATGTTAAATTAAGTAAAACAAAATGCTTGGAATATGAATGAATTATATATCTGTAAGTAAATTACAGAAACATGAGAAAATGCACTTGTCTTGGAAGACTCCATGTTAAAGCTGGTCATGGTGGTTCACATTTACTTTGTAAAGTCTAAACTTAGGCACATATTTTGAACTCTGTGAATATATGCATACATTTCTGTTGTGTTTTGTCTTTAATGTACTAAGTATCTATCTCTAGTCCTCTCCCACAAAGCTGAGTTCTGGTTCATGGTAGCCTTTCATCTGCACCTGCTGCCACACCCGCACCTGCCCTTCTAGCTGCTTTCTAGTCCTTAAAATTCATAAGTCCTCAAGTATTGGAGTCCACAGATCCTAACTTCTAGAATTAAAGTTTGCTTCATTCAGGTGTTTCCTCCCCATTTTTCCAAGATAAATCTTTTCTACATTATCTATTTTTGTCCATATCCATTTCTTTCATGTCTTATTTCATTTATTCTTTTACTTTTTATATTTTGAGATATTAAAGCTTTTTCATTTGTTACATCTAAGGAATATAATATATTCTGATTATGCTCACACACCACCCTCTCTAAACTGCCTCCTACACTTACTGTTCTCCTCTCCTTACAAGTCCTTACTCCATGTTCATAGCTTTATTATTATTGTTATTATTATTATTATTATTATTTATTAATTGTATTTTGTGACCCACTGAGTTTAACAGGGCTGTGGATATTTCCAGGGTATGGAATTCTTCACTGGAGACTAGTGGGTTCACCAATGGTTACTATATGCTGTGATAAAAATATGCACTGGAGAAAACAAGAAGCATCATTAACAAATCGTGCTGGAATAACTAGATAATACATAGAAGAATGGAACTAGTTGTGCCTCTCTCACCATGAGAAACAAATCAAAATGGAAAACTGGATCAGACCTTGATATAGAATGAGAGAAAGATAGAAACCTTTACAGTCTCTTTTAGGCTATCCTAAGCTTGAAGAGGACTAGCCGACAGTGAGTCAGACTAGTGTCTCAGCTCACTATCTATAAACTCAGTCTTTCCAGTCTTTGTTCTTTTAAGTAAGAATCAACACACTATTGATGGACATCCCAACCAACAAACCATCGAACCATCAACCAACACCCACCCTGGCTCTCTGGGCTTCAGATCTTTTATACTCAAAACAAAAGTTCCCATAAACACAAGTGGCACACAATCCCATGAACAAGCTACACATGCCAGAATGACTGCATCTACCCAAATTGTACTCATCTGCATCAAGAAGTTCAAATCCAACTCATAAACATCTACCACAACTGGAATGGGAACATAAACCTAGCCCAAATGCCATTTTGTATTTTTAAAGAAACCAAAACAATAAAAACTTCTTTCAAGTGTTCTGTTACAGGAACTTAAAAAGAGCATGAACCTGGAGGTTGTATTATTATATAGAGGCCATAGAGGAATGCTACTTACTGGGGTGTTCCCTCCAGCTCAATCAGCCTGCTTTCTTTTTTTTCCTTCCTTCCTACCTTCCTTCCTTCCTTCCTTCCTTCCTTCCTTCCTTCCTTCCTTCCTTTCCTCCTCCTCCTCCTCCTTCTCCTCCTTCTCCTCCTCCTCCTCCTCTTCCTCCTCTTCCCCCTTCTTCTTTTGTATTCTGTTGTTTTTTCCAGGTAGGTTTTCTCTGTTGTAACTCTGGATGTCCTGGACCTCACTCTGTAGACCAGGCGGCTGGCCTCAAACTCAGAGATCTGTCTATCTCTGCCTACCAAGTGCTGGGATTAAAGGTGTGTGCCATCATTGCCCTGGCAACTCAGCCTGCTTTCTTATGTACCCCAGTACCATCTTCCCAGGAGTTAACACCATCTACAATGGGCTGGATCCTCCCACATCAATCACTAATTAAGAAAATATACAACAGTCTTGCCTACAGACAAATTTTATAGAGGCATTTTCTCAATTGATGTAAACCCACATCCAGAAATTCAGATTTACATTTTTTCTCTCATATGTGGATAATAGCTTCAACTTTGTTTTCATGATGTCTTGGAATGTCTTAGCCAAAAACTAGAATGGGAGAATGGGAAGGATCATGAAGGAGGTTGTACAATAGAACACTTGGAAAATGAAAGTAGAGAGTAGAGTTTTGGGGTGATGATGTCCAAATAAGAGAGGGGTATAAGGGAGGAGGTACAGGGAGGGTTAACCAAAGGGGAAAAACATATGGATACTTACTACTTTATAAGTGATTCTTTTACTTACTCGTTCATTTTAATTGCAAAACACAATTCGTTGCTCAGATTTCACCAGAATTTATAATTCTGAGCTTATTTGTTTGGTTTCCTGTTTATCTTTTTCATTGTTACTAAAATATAATTTTAGTTTATGTATGTAAGTAAGTGTTTTGCCTGCATGTGCATATGTGAATATCATATTGCAGTGCCCATGGAGGCCAGAAGGAGTCACTTCCCTAGAACTGTAGTTGCCTATGTTTCTGAGTATGTGTGTGGGTGATGACAACCAAACCTGGGTCTTTTGCAAGAACCAACTCTCCTGTTTATTTTTGTTTATTTGGTACAAGCTGGCCAGGACTTTATGAAGACTGCTCTATTTCTGCAGGAGGGACTGCAGGTGTGTGCTTCTGTGCCTGGCTTCTTTGGCTTCTTGTGATGTCTGTCATTGCAAAGTGCCAAGCCGACATTTATTTGCCCATAGTTCTGGAGGCAGAGAACTGAGACAGGTGGGCCTGTTAATTACAAAGCCTATTCTCTTGCCCTGTAAGCACAGTGTTATCCATGTCTTTTCCAACAGCATCTTTGAGACAATTTATATCCTAATATCCTCTAAGAATACCAATCATAAGGAACAGAAATCATCCTAGTGACCATGTTTTAACTCAATTTCCTTTTTGAAGACCTGACCTCTAAATACAGTTGTATTCTGAGGTACTAGAAATACTGATTTTAATATAAAACTGTGGGGATGGTCAAGAGGAAGATTCAATTTATCTTATATTTTTCTTTTTTATTTATATGTATGTGTGTGTCTGTGCATACACACATATGTGTGTGAAAGATTCTTGCAGAGGCCACAATAAGCCAATCAAATATCCTGGAGCAGGAGTTCCAAGCAATTGAGAGTTGCCTAATATAAATGCTGGGAAATGAACTCTTAATCACTGTGCCAGGTCTCTATTGCTTATCTTATACCCTCAATGCCTTTCTTAGAAATGTGTTCATGGTATATGATTTAATTGAAAGAGAAGTATTTGTAAAATAAGTAATAATTAAGTGAAGTGTTTCTTTGTTTAATTTTAAGAAATGAGAAACAAGACAGTTCTGATCAACGTCCTCAAAGCAGTTTGGAAAAGTATGTGTAAAATGAAAGTATAGAAATCTTAGCTTTCAAATATTTAACAGTTGAGATTTCTCTGGGAGAGTAAGATGGGTTTGTTTTAAATGGACATGTCAGGAAGGAATAATCCAATACATATTCAGTTATGGAAGTCAAAGTGAAAAGTACTATGGTTAAAATCTACGCATAATTTCAAAGATGTGTAGTGTTCAAAGGGCAGTGCTAAGCTCAATATTCAGTTTGTAAGTTGTATCCTTCTTGAAAATTAAGTCATTCCTACTAAATCTGTGAAGTAGATATATTTGGAGTTGGTTCTTGTTAGACCAATCATCATAGCACCTTCATAACTTTCTCTGTTTCAGAACAATTATGAGAATTAACCATAAATATTAATTCCTATTCAATATGTATGGACTCTGGAATCCCAAGGTGTGAATAGCAATATCTTATTACACAAGCCAAAGGATTCATTAAGTGCTTTGGGGTAATCTTTAGAGAGCACATTAAAATTCAGATGTTACTATGCATATGAGCAGTCTGCAAAACTTTAAGATGTGTTTCAGAAATAACTGGTGAGTGATTTCCTGGAGCAAAACTTATTAATCAAAACATCCAAATGAGGATCAGCATGAAGAAAAAGAAAGTTAAGTGATTACATGGAGAGGAGTTTCTTAACAATTAATCCAAAATTGTACAAGTGCGCATGCACAAACACACACACACACACACACACACACACACACACTACAAAATGGTTCGAATGTTTTGTTTTTGAGATGAAGTCTTATTATGCACCCCTGGATGCTCTTAAATTCCCTTCCTCTGCCTCAGCCTCTCTATGCCTGATCACAAGTCAGCATCATCACACTTTACAAAGGGAGGATGTTTTATTTCTTTTCATTTATCTTTTCAGATTTTTTTTAAAAATTTCATTTATGTATGTGTGCCTCTGTGAATGTTTATGTAACATGTATAGGTGCCATGGAAACCAGAAGAGGGTGCTGAATCTCCTGGGGCTGGTGTTTGGTAGCTGTGAGCCACCCGAAGTAGGTCCATCAAAAGAACTCCACTGTTCTGTGGGAGTAGGAAATATTCTTAACTGCTGAGCCATCTTTGCAGCTGACAAAGTCATTTTCATTAATTATAGATGTTGCAGAACTCTGCCAATGCACACTTCACCTAGATAGGCTTCACTGTTTTGTATTTCCTTGTGTGTGAGTGTTTTTATTTTTTTCTTCTGATTGATTTGTTTTGTTTTTAAATTAGTAGGGATTTTAGATAATTTTGAGAAATACCACAAGGAAGATTGTTTTAAGTGTATAGCTAATAGTAAGCTTGTTGATTTCAGTGTTTTTCATTTTTCAAAAGATTGCATGATACAATTAATTTTTTATTTTGTGGTACCATTCTACAATTTTGACACATCCATAGATACATGTAACTCTTTTATGAGAGTATAACGAATCGTTCCATTACCCTAAAAACTGCCCTTGTGTTTTGACTTTATACAAACCCTTTCTTGTAACTAAACCACTAGGAGGCAATGATGCTTTTGTATATATGATTTTGCATGGTTAGCATCCCATATAAATTTAAATTCAACCTCTTGAGCTTTTGATACTAACTTCTTTTACTCAGAATAGCATACTTTAGAGACTGATCTAAGGTGTTGGCTATATCAGTATTTCTTTCATTTTTATTAATTAATAGCATTGCATTTTACAGATTTGCCAATTCATTCTTTCTCCATTTGAAGGGTATTGAGATGTCTCTACATTGGGGTAATCATGATTAGTGCTGCTATCATGTTTCAGTGAATGCTTTTGTGTGTAACATATACTTTCTAAAGCAAAATCTTAAAAAGTTGGTCTTCTGGTTCATATACTATATGTCTGTCACTTGTCAGACACTACCAAATACTTTTTCATCCTGGCAGGACACTTGAAATCTCAGCAATGATGTCAGAGCTCAGATGATATGACAAACTGACATGCCTTTCACCCTTAGCAATACTCAGCTTCAGACACAGGTTTCCTTCTGTGCCATCTATTCTGTCTCATTAACCCATTTCTATGTATTTATATTTAAATTGATCATTATTTTAAAAATGAATACTATGGGACCCGGGGGCTGGAAAACAGTGGAAGTTAAGGCCAGTGCCCCTGCTCCCTGGAAAGGTGATGTGAGATGAGACGCTTGGCAAACTCCTGCTCTCCTAGCCCGGGAAGATCCCTAGCCAGAATATTAGTTATAATTTGCTTGCTTCACAAGAAGCTAAATGAACATGTTTATCTGCATTGGGGCGGGTCCCTTGCTTAGGAACCCCGCCCCTCCACTGCCATGCTAATTAAGGCTTCCCCGCCCTTCCCCAGGAAAAGAGGCTATTTATTGGGGAGAGCCCCTTGAATAAACGAGTTTTGGAGTTTCATGTCCATCATTCCAGACTCCCAGGCCTTCTTCACGGCTCGTCACACATTTCTCAGGCCCGCGGGTGGACAGCTCCATGAAAGGTCACCAAACCACGGATCCCGGGGCCCCCATACCGCCCACCGCTTGGGTCTGGGTCCATTTGCCTGGCCAGCAGGACGGATCCCAGACTGCCATGGGCTGGACATCAGCCTCTGGGCGGGACCCCGGGAACGAACACACCAGCGTGCCCAGAAAACAACAGAATACAATGCACTTTGTCCCATCCCACCTATGTCTCCGATCCTCCTTCCCCCTTTCTTTCCCAACTTTACATTCCCTCCCCTTAAGCCCATCCCCTTAAGAACAATTTAGTGATTCCTGCCTGTCCATGTCCATAGTACCATCTGTTGTAGAGTGGGTCAACTTGCAAGACTCACATTCCTTAAGTAAAATGATTCACACTGTATAAGCAGACATCAATTTCCAATTGAAATTTCCTCAGAGAGGGATGCCATTTCCAAAGCCTTTCCTCAAGTTACGCTGGAACTATGGCTGGCTTGATCTTATGCAAGTCTTCTGTATGCAGTCAAAGCTGCTGTGAGATCATATGCACACTGCTCTGTCATGTCTGACAAAGAGTTTTTCACACATCTGCTCCTTATGGCTCCCACTACATTCTCACCTTCTGAGCGTCAGAGAAGGGGAAATTATCCAAATTTTCTAGAGGTAATGTAAATGATAATGCGACTTGGAAATAGTCACAGAAAATAACTCTGCAGCATATATCAGCAGGCATAGAGAATATATGCATTTTTATGTCACAGTAGAGTTGTTTCCTTGATGCTTAACATGAATATATGATATCATGAAAGACAGGACCTTGGCCTAAATTCATGTCACCAAAATAATCCAAACATTGTGATGATAACTAGGTCTATGGTAAAAGTCATGCAACTGCTTTCCATCCTAGAAGAAGAGGTAGAATCACTTGACCCTCACCTGAGATTTCAGCCACCACTTTCTCCTGCCTACCAGCTGCACATGATTTTAAGAGATAATAGAATAAAGAAGTAAAATGTTAACTAGGGGTTAGGATTCTAGCAATACAGGTTTGGAGGGCTCAGGTTCAATACTGGGGATGGTGTCATATTTCAGAAATTCAGCTACCCTGAATCAACCAAGATCATCAAAGTGAGCCTTCACCATGTTCCTGTAACCACAATAAACCCATTGGTCCACCTAGTTGGAATTTAATTTAATTTGATTTAATTTAATTTAATTTAATTCTTTCTTGGTTCATCTAAGTGAATAGACTATTTTTATGTCACTCCAGGAAAATAAATACAACACACATATATACTATGTTATATTCTGTATTCATATTAATATTAAATGCATGATATAGATATATCTAAATCCATGCATACAAAGGTGCATATAATTGTATAGACCTCTCTTAAAATCTAAAGTAAATTAGCGTTTCTTACACTAATAAGCTTCTGGAATTCAGGATTTTGAATGAACATAGGATACTCATACTAACGTTCACTGTCTGCATCCCAGAATCCTGTTGAGGACTCAGAAAATAACACATATAGAGATGCTTTAAATCCTCTGAGAAAGTTTTGTGTAAATAATTCTTGCATTTGCATACCTCATATGTATGTTAATAGCAGTGTTTCCCTGTAGATATCTTCCTGCCAGGGGCACTGTTTTTTAAAGGTAATATTAAGTTATGTTTATTTTGTGAGAAAATAAAACAACACTGATATATCAAGAGGAATCACATAAGGCTTAAAAAATAAAGTCACAGAAAGAAAAATGATGCATTATTTCAATAACCCTTTACATTCTTATTGCACATTTCATCACAAAGATCAACGAAGTGCTTCAACTAATAATAAATGCAGGGATTATTCAACCTCCTGTCTTAACAAATTATCTCAAGAAGACAATAACTCTATTTGCACTCACTCTGCCTCATAGTTCAGTAATAGAAGATCTGAATTCAAAATCTCAAGAAAAGTTACTATCTTTCATGACTGTATCAACCAGTGGATACGAAGGTAGCCTCACCAAGGAAGTAATCCAAAACTGCATGCTAAAGTTTTGCCTCTAAAAATATGTATGCCATTTAACAAATATAAACAAAATTTACATAATTCAATTGCTTACTTTTAAATTCATTTTTCCTCTAGGGAAACGATCAGAAATGCTTCAATGGTGTGTGTAAAAGGCTACAGGAAGAAAATTGAGATAATTTCTATAGTTATTCTAACTTTATTCATGGATGAGTGATAAGACTATTTCCATGAGACTTAGTGGTCCTTAAAAAATGTGAGTCTTACATGGTGTATCTACTGCAAGGCTTTCCAGCACCAGTGGAATAACAGCCTTTGTCGGGCACATTGTTGCTAGGTTACTATTAAATAGAATTACTGTAGTGTAATATATTCACAATATATTCATAAAGGAAGAGTCTAGAGATAAGTAAGAAAGTAATTGTAACAACTCTGTCATGTTTATGCAACTAGACTCACTAATATATAGCTGGAGGCATTATCTAAGGGAAGAAGAGAAAGGTAGATTTGTTTCCCGTTTTGAATACTCTCAGTTATACACTGAATGTTTCTCATATATTCTAAACACTCGAAAGCATTTCAATTAAAGGAGATGATTAATCTACAAGTCTGAGTCTCTGGATTTCTCTCAGTCAATACCACATTAGATTATTCCAAATACTGACCTTTGACAAAAGGAAATTATAGAAGTTATATTTACAGGAGACTTGACTTATATTTATTTTAGTTTATAACTGTTTGAAAAGAGTGAAAATGTCTCTGTTTAGAGATTGTACACTCTATGTTCAATTGGTTCCATCAAATATTGATTCATCTGCAAATGATTCTGAGTATTTTACACACTTGTTACATTGACTACTTCAGGTGATGATAAACACATAGGTGGGTCCCATATCAACATGTTCAAAAATTTTCAGAATTCCATTGATGAGTTTTATTAGCTACTGGAGTAGAAAGCTGTGGGTTCATAGACAACTGAATAACATGGCCAGCATGAAATGAAAAAGGTATATTACCCTTTAGAAACAGGGGTTAGCTATGTTACTATTAGTAGTTGTCAGGATCACAATATATACTTTTCACTCTAAGGAACAATTTTGACTCTTACAGCTCATAATTTGTTCCTTGTGACAGGTCTCCCAATCATTTATCATTTATACACCAGAAATAATGTTAATTTACAAAGCAATGACGAAGTTAAGTGGAATAATTCACTCTACTGGTAATTTTTTTAAAAATAAAACTAGAATGAATGTTGTACTTCTAAAGCATAAGTTTTGAATTCAGATTTTCTCTTTTCTTTCTTTCTTTTTTTTTCAAGTAAAGGCTAAAAATTAAAACTGCCAAAAAAATCAAACATATCTTTTTTTCCATTTGCCACTTTTTGAAAGTGACTGTACATTATACAGATTCACCATTGACATTCAGGCAATCCCCCAAAATAGATTTGAGTAGAATGAAGGGCAAAATGTGAAATAAACTGTGAATTATATATGCTTAAAAACTTGTAATTCAAAAGATTCAGAGTGCTGTGATGTGTTGCTTTAATTATACACTGAGGGTTTTATGACCACAGAAAAATGTTTTTAATTTTTCTCAAGTACACACACACACACACACACACACACACACACACACACTCACACACCACAGGTTTATTTCATGCTTTATTATAGACACTCAGGTTGAGTAAGAAAAGGTCTCCTCCTACAGGCTTCAAATATTCTGCATTCCTGGAGCTACATGCTCATCTGCCTGCACCTCACAGTACACAGGAGACTCAGAGGATGAGCTCTGTCTTGTACTCATGGAGCAGACAGAGGAAAAGCTTGGTCTAATCAGCTAGACACCTTTTTCAGTAGTTTGAAGGAGAACAAAGCTAGGCATTCAAAATGATTATGCTAGTAACAGTTAGAAATTAACAGCTTTCGAGGATTTTCATTTTGAAAATCAGAAGCTTTTAAAACAAAGATATCAGGGGTCTTTTTTATTGAAAATGGGCTTTGAAGTCCATTATCTGAGCTCATCCTGGCCTCCTTAATGTTACTATTTTCAAAGTGTTTCTCAAAATCTATGATAGAATTTTAGCACAAATGAGCAAGTAGAGGAATTGTGAAAAAGACTGTTGTGGGCTGGAAACAGTTCATAAGAAAGAGGCAAGTGAAGTGATTATCAGCAGTGACTTTTTTGAGTCATTTGAAAACACAGAATGAGTCTAACCCTACAACTAACTAGTCAATGGTGGAATTGCCTTCAAGAAAGGAATTGTGATTGAGGTTGGTGGTTAAAGTGGCATCCCATGTTCTACACTTTGTTAATTTTTAATGTAAGTTTGTTACTTAAGAATTTGAGGCTGCAATTGTATATCAATTAGTTGATAAATTTGGCTATACATAACATTTTAAAAATAAAGCATGGTTCTATGGAATATGTCTAGAGACCCCCATTCTGTGCCCCTTGCCAAGGCAAAGGAGAGTTCCCTCACCTCAAGAATGGAAGTGTACTCAAATACACACTGATTCTAGGAATAAATTTATTTATTATGTTGCCTAAGGACTAGGTATTGAAATATTAATTTTACACACTTGGTAATCAGTTGAGGGAGAAAAGTAACAATATGGTGAGTGACCCTCATTTTCATGCCCAAGGTTGACATCTCCAAGCTCTTAGGATCCTCTTCCTCCTCAAAATCACGCTTTAGATAGCCAATGTGGATCCTTAAGGACTGGCTTCACACTACATTATAGTATTGTCTTGATTTGAGCTTTGTTTCTGAGACTCTCAGACAGAGGTTCTCACTCTGTCACACTGGCAGGCCTCAAACATATGATCTCCCTCCTCTTCCCCAATGTTGACATTACGACATGCACTGCCACATCTGAATATTAATGGTTCCTTAACATTGCGCACAATAAACATTTTACCCAGCCTGAAGTGGCTCTGTGAGATCTCCAACAGACACACAGCCAATAGTGACAGCAGGAAATTTGATTTTTTATGAATAAGAAACATCCTAACATGCATGTGTTGAAAACAAAAGGCTTAGCTGATTCTGATGTATGAAGTATAAATTTGCAGTGGAAAATAGTATTTTGTATTATTACCCCATGTTTTTTGTATGTGACTTTAGATGATCTCAGTTCTGATTCTGATCTCAACTTATTAGTGTCTTTATCTTGGATGTGCCTATAGGTGCCCAAGATTTAGGATTTTCATTGACAAGTGGAATTACTAATTGCCACATCATTACTACCCCAGCAGTTCCTGTTTGCTCTCCTCAGTCAATGAGACTGTGAATAAATCGTTTCACCTCTGGGATCTCTGTATTTTCATCTCTTGGTAATTGGATTGCATAGTTAGATCCATTGGCATTCTCTACTCTGAGCTGAGCCCTTGGGAATAATGTAAGTTGGTCAGGGAGAGGAGTTCACAGGTGGGAAGTACCAAGTCAATGATCCTCTTCCCAGATCTGTGTCAGTTGCAGTATTTTATGTTTCTGTATTGGATATTTATGTGAGATTCTTCTTCAGCCAAATACACTTTAAAATACCACACAAATGATCTTTGTAGTCACAGTCAGCTAACAGTTCTCTCTTTGTAACTCACAGAATTGCTGGGCTTCAATTAGATGTCGGTTAGTGGTGGGTTGCGAAATAAAAACAAACTAAAGTTAGTGTCCTTGAAAGAATTCTACTTTGAGCTCAAATATCCTGAGCTTTCTAAGTGACTTTTCCTCTTACAATACTGCATTGTTTATAGTGTGTGTGTGTGTGTGTGTGTGTGCATGTCTGTGTGTTTGTATGCATGTATGTATATACATATTGTATGCCTGATGCATGTGTGTGTGTGTGTCTATGTGTCTGTGTGTCTGTGTCTATGTGTCTGTGTGTCTGTGTGCCTGATGTGTGTGTAGGGGACTGCATATCACAGCCCAGGTGTTGAGGCCAGAGAACAGCTGTGTACAGTTAGTTCTCTCTTTCACATTTATGCAGGTATATTTCTGGTCAACTTCCATTCTGACTAGGTGCCTGTAAGAACTATCTCCCACTTACAGCGATAAACATCTGCTCTCCAGTAATAATCCCCACAGCTCCCATTTCAAACCTCACTTTACTCCTGAGCCCACATGCTGCTGAAGTCTGGTAAGGTAGCTCTAAACCTTCTAGTCAGTGTCAAAATGTCAACAGTGGGTGGGTGAGAGCATACTTGGGACCAGTTCCTACATCAGAACTATAGACAGAGTGACTCCATAAACCAAAGCATACCCACTTATTCAGGTGATTTGATTCTCAGTTCAACTTTCCCACAGGGTCCTTGGCTTTGCCACATCAAACACAGGCCATAGCAGGGGCTCTGCTTGGGGCTCTATTGGGACTGCACAAGAAGTCTACCCATGGCAAAAGGCACATGTTAGCTCCATGGTGACCAAGGAAAATGCTTTCCTGAGTGAGGTTTATGAACCGATACCATCAGAGTCACCTGGAGCTTATAAGGATGAAAAATCTCAGACTTCATTCTCCACCTATGAGTGAGAACTGAGAAGGTCTTTAGAACTGTGTAGTGCTCTGCGACCAGGTAGAGTTAAGGCTACCTGGCAGTGTAAGTGCTAATCATTCCCATCACTGGATAATGTTGCCTTAAGATCCACGTCACCTTGGTGACCTACATTTACAACTCTTTTCATTTAGCACCCAGGTATACATCTCAACTAGAGCTTCTTATGCTGTGCCAACATTAAATATTTATGTGTGTATCTCTCCATTCATGAACTGACTTCTTTGTTGTCCATATTTATAACCACAGAGCCAAACTCTAAGTCTACTACTTATCAGTTGTCAGGTAAACAAGTATACAACAATCATATAGGTGAAATGGATATAGGATCTCACCTGGGCTGGTCTTGAGCTTTCTATGTAGCAGAGGATCAACCTCAAATCACCAGGCTTGCATGGCAAGCATATTTTTCTATTCATTCTGTGTTTCTTTTACTGTTGATTTTGGCTTAATTCCTACTGCCTTGTACTGTCATGAATATGCTCATACATTTCTTAATCACACCATGCCATCAGTGCTCCAATCTGAAAGCAGACATCAGCAACTTGCAGCAGAGCTAAGAAATAGATTTTCAGTGAGAAATAGATATTCTTGAGCTCTCCCCTTTCCCATCTTGGAGAGCTTAGAAAAGGTCATGTGCCTATATAGGATACGACCTTCATGGAGGATTTCTGCTCCACATTTACTTATCTTAGTCTCTGCTCAACATTGAGGCAGTTACACTGTCCCTGAATAACATAGCTGACTAGGAAAGTCTCTCTCAGAAATGTCATCTTTTCAAAGTCCATCTCGACTTAGCTTGGCATGAGTCAAAATCACAACCCAAAATACCTCTCCTCTGCAGATGCTTAATATACAAGTGACCAATGTGTGAACTAGGTACAAGGCTCAGTATTATAAGCTTTCTGCAAGAGCATGAGGACTTGAGTTCAGATATCCATGTAACTAGACCGGGCAGTGCATGCCTGAAACTCTAGAACTGCGGGTGGGGTATAAAGACAGGACCCCGTCTCTGAAAATTGTTAGCTATCTTGTCTAATGTAAGAAGTGAGATCATTATAAGTGAAAGACTCCATTTCAAGCAGTAAGGGTCACTGAGGATGACATCCAACTCATATTCTTGTGTCCACATATCTGATACACATACACATACATACATTCTGGAATGCAACACACACACAATTTTCAATCTGGCCATTCCCTACCAATAACTCACAAATGTGAATTAAATAGGAGTCTATACATCAAGTATTTACAATGTGCCATAGGTCTCACAGATAAACAAGAACAGGAAGATTTGCCTTGATTAGCAAAGATATTTAAGAAAAAGTCAGACATATGAAAGTTACTATAAATGCAATGAAGCAATAGGAAAACGGTCTATGAGGTTTGTGATGGGGGGATATTTTGGTTGTAATAGAGAAGCTTCAAGACTACACATGTTCAGCCATGAAAACTGTGTGAGTTAGTTGAATAAAGAGTATAAACAGGTTTTCCAACAGATAAGATGGTATCCATTATAAGGTAGGTAGATAACAGTTTGTTAGAAGACAGACGAATTATATAAAGTCTCAGAAGAATGTCTAGGAACAGAGTTAAGCAATGAGTAAGCATCCTAAAAGGAACTTATGCTAATGCAAAAGCATTTGGACTTCATTCTGTGAATTAGTAAAGAGCCCTGAGAGTATTTCAGGAGAGACGGGTGCCACCTCCACAAATCCCGCTGGTTTTTACATGTGTCTCAAGATGGTTTGTTTGGATAAACTTCTGCTTCCAATTTGATTTTATATTTGCACATCAAGAGATATTTTTTCAAGAAAAATACACGTAAATTATGAGAGGCTGGTGCTTTAACTGCACCTAGTCGGAAAACATCCTCAAAATACTGCTGGAGAGTATTTTTAAAGAAATGTGTTCACATTGGAATCCAAATAAGTAAACGTTAACCTATTTCTGCAAGTTTGCAATGATTCCATCTCTGGCAAGCAAACAGCTCATTTACTGAGCCTTCCATTTACTGACACTGCCTTTAATGAGGCAGTAGAGACTTCGGTTCACGTTCCTTTATAAAATGGTTTAAGAATTATGCAGATCTGTCTCTCAACACTGTCGTTGCTACACCTAATTGAGCTTTGCATACTCAGATAAGTGTTTTGATATTTTTTTTCCCCTCAGCCTATTTTCTGACTTCAAAGTATTTCAAGGCTTCTTTGTGCATCTGCAATGTTTTCCAAAGTAGAATCTGAAATGTGGTCAGCTACCTTTCATGAAGTGGGTTGGGATTGTTTTGATATCCTATCTTTGGAGGCTGAAGTGGTCACGACCTCAATATCCTCTTAATTAAATTAGAGGGAAATACACTCTTCAACGTCCTCTTCTCCCTCCACATTTCTTGTTCTCTCCTTTCCTGCCCTTCTTCTTCCCCTTTTCATCCTCCTGTCTCCTGTCAGTGCCTTTTACATTTGTAACCAAGTGGTAAAAAGTAGAGTGATCCAAATTATCACCTCTATTTATGGCTGTAAAATTAATCATGCTAATTTTTCCATTAAGGCTACCTCAGTAAAGAAACCTTTTATTTCAATCCTGGTCACCAATGCTGAAAGAAAAGCAGCACAGAATGATTTCACTCTCATAGGCTGAGGATTTCAAATGGTCTAGGTGAAAATAATCATAACCACAATAATAGGTACTTCTGACTGAAGATTTGTCACTTTATAGCTTATGTTGTACTTACATGAATTATTTTTATAGTAGTTAATAAGGCCATTATTAATATCATTTTTTAACTTGAAGAATGGCAAACTATGTGTGTTCTAAATCAACAAATATTCTCAATTATCAGAGAGTAGTCAGAATAGATAGTATTCAATTAGAAACACTTTCATTGGTTTTAGCCAACATCTTCCTTAAAATTAAGTGATTCATACAGTTAAAAACAAATTACTTGAGCCAGGTGGTGGTCTTGTATGCCTTTAATCCAAGCACTCGGGAGGCAGAGACAGATGGGTCTCTGTGAGTTTGAGGCCAGTCTGGTCTACAGAGTGAGTTCCAAGACAACTAGAGTTACAAAAGAGAGATCCTGTCATGAAACACACACACACACACACACACACACACACACACACAAAGAATCCACTTACCTACTTGTAGGAGGGGTACTGAGGGAAGGTTTAGTGACTAAAGTGCTTGTAGTATAAGTACCCATGTAAAAGTGTACATACACACACACACACGCACACACACACACACACACACACACCAAATCCACCAAGAAGAACCTATTTATTGAGCATTGGAGAGGCCCTGAATTCCAAATTCCAAGAGTCCAAAGAAGAATATAATCTGAATTCTGCTCTTAGAAATCATGGTCAGTTTATAATGCAAACTAGTTTACAGAGTAGAGAGAAAGCAAGTGATTAAGCAATGGAACCCTTGCTGTCGGTGTTCTATGGATTGAGAAGACTTCTTAGCTGGATATCTGGATGCACTTTCAGGTACACAGCATGCTTAATAACTTAAGGGAGTGAATGGAAACTGCAGCCGACCTCACACCAAGCTGGAGAGAATTTAAAGCCTTCCACTGCTAAGTGTCAAGGAAGACGTGGAGCTGGAGTACTGTGGGATCATTTCTTTGAAATCCAGAAAAATGTGGAGTTCACATTTCCTAGGTTGCAGCAGTTCCTATCCTGAGCCTGTCTGACAGACACGTGTGTGCAGCTGCACTAAGAGAAACACACACACGTGTTTCACTGAAGTTCTGCCTACAATAGCAAGCAAAATTCATGACAAAGCAAGAATTGCTATGTAGCCTTGAAACAGGTTCAATATAATAAAGGAAAAGTACTGTAAGTCCAATCATTAATGTCAGTATAACTCAGAAAATACATGAAACAAAAAAGGCCAATATCAAAATTGTATATGCAGAATATTCCAGTGACATATTTTTTTTAAAGAATGAAAATAATAGCCAGGTGGTGGTGGTACATGCCTTTAATCCCAGCACTCAGGAGGCAGAGGCAGGCAGATTTCTAGGACTTGCAGGCCAGCCTGGTCTACAGAGTGAGGTACAGGAAAGCCAAAGCTACAGCAGAAACCCTGTCTTGAAAAACAAACAAGAAAGAAAGAAAGAGGGACGGGTGAAGAAGGAAGGAAGTAAGTTAGGGAAGGAAGGAAGGAAAAAGGGAAGGAAGGTAATAGTGAAAAATAGTGAAGCTACCCTTCAAAGATACACACTTATGTTCTAAAGATATTATTGAAAACAGAGGAATTTTTGGCAAAGGTCAGACAATCTGCACTGTAGAAGCAGACATTATCAACAGCAGACAACAGCCTATCCTACCTAGGATAAGTGGTAATACAGTACAGTATGGCTTCCAAAAGCCTTTGTGTTGATAACTAACTTTTAAAGTGTTTTCAAACTGAAAACACATTTTAATATTCATTAAAGTTCTTTCCAATATACAACTTTTAAAAGGCAAAACTGAGAAAGGCTTTGGAATGAAAGTGGTAAACACACACACACACACACACACACACACACATACATATGGCTTTAGAAAATGGGATTTGGCTATATCAAGAAGATCCAAGTGAGATCAACGTAAACTGCTGTAAGATCTGTCGGCTGAGGTTATAAACCATGGGATGAGGAATCAGACTCACTGAGGAGTGATGGACCCTGAGTGACTCATATGTGTGTCTGCTGGAGGCAATAGGTATCAGATGCATCCCTGAATCTGGCCTATTGTGAACAAGGGTTCCTAGAGCTGACTGGGGATAAATTGAACAGGAAATTAAAGTTAAGCAAATTCTATGTTACTGGGAAAGCATCTATCTGTCCTGTCATACGCTAGACTCAGAGCACCTGGACACCTTTACACAACACAATTCATAAGAGAGAAATTAGTGAGGGAGTCTGTTCAAAGAGCTTGGTCCATAAAACGTGTTAACAATTCAAAAGCATGTTTTCCTGTGATATTTGCAACACAGAAGCAAAAGTGCTTAGATGGCATCATGCAAAAGGCTGCATGGACATTCCAATAAGGAGAGCACAGCCTTCCTTGAGAAAAAACAAACAAACTACATAATAAAGATAACAGAGGAAAGCAAGTGATGTTCTGACTTCTGCTCACAGACCTTGGCACGCATGCATACACATGCAAACACACTAAAATAAAATAAAATAAAAAAAATAAAATAAAATAAAATAAAATAATTGTTTTTAGACCTAAGTGGTAAGGAATGCATGCTTCAGCATTAACCAAAAGTTCTTAGGTTCACCTGCCTTCAATAAATTCCAGGCTAGCAGCAACTCAAAGCTTACAAACTTGAAATAGTTCCGTCAATCAGAGAAGAATCATGTTGGGCAATGCTGAAGAGAAATCATAATATGTGTAGATACCCAGAATCAACACTGTAAAATTAGCAGTGCAGGCACACCTAGTGATTTCACTTTCAGCCAGCTACTGTTACCTGCCATGATCATCTGCTAAGGATAAGGCAAAGAAACTCGAGAATCACATGATCAGAGTGGTATGTGAGTCAGCTTGCTCTACTGCAGTGGTTCTCAACCTTCCTAATGCTGTGACTTCCTCATACAGTTCCTCATGTTGCAGTGACTCCCCAACTACAAAATTATATTTACTGCTACATCGTGACTGTGATTTTACTACTGTTATGAATCACACTGTAAATATCTGATATGCAGATGGTCTTCAGTGACCCCTGTGAAAGTGTCACTCAAAACTCCAAAGGAGGTCAAGACGCACAGATTGAGAACTGCTGCTGACTTCAGTCAGTATTTTTTTTCACAATTACTACATACTACCTCAAGTGAGAGCAGTGCAAAACTGGAACACAGAAGACAATAACAATTATCTGAGAGTGGTTTAGGATGCAGGCTTCCCATTTCAAACTCATAGTGAAAGCACAGAACCTCAAATTAACATGGATGTGTGTGACTATACATTTCATGAAATAACTGAAGCACTTAGTTTACCATATTCTTCATGTTTTAGGGAAGCATAGGAACAAAATGTTTTTTTTCTCTTTTTTATCTCTTTGTTTGTTTTAGGATGTCATACATGCATACAACATGTTTTGATCAGCTAGCCTATTCCCTCCATCTAATTTCTACCCTACCTCCTCTACCACTTTCTGTCCAAACATCACATGTTCTCTACTTACTGCTCCCTATGAGTGCATGGATGTGGAAACATTGGCTGGAGCATGGGAGCTAGTCTCTCAAGACCCCCATCCCTGAAGAAACTGACTCTCCCTCCCCTAACACCCATGAGTTGCCAATATCTCCTCAGGTGTGTGGAATTCCATAAGCCCCCTCCCATCCATGCTGGCATTTTTGCTGGCTTGTTGTTCATGTCCTGTGAATGTTGAGTTTATGTATGCAACAGAACTGTCATGTCTCTCAGCAAATGCTATTTCACTGCAGACCTCTGCTTCGGCTTACACTTACAACTTTTCCACCTCCACCCTAGATAATATCTAAGTTTTGTGAGGAAGTGACATGATATATAGTACCATTTACAGATGAGTACTCCGTGATCTCTTATTCTCTTCACATTAAGCACTGAGGGTGGAGGTCTCTGTATTAAATGGCTTCTACTGCAAAAAGAGAAGCTTCTCTAAGCACTGTTGAAATATGCATTAAAATACTGGTGTAAATATAAGAATTTAAGCAGGGAGGTTGTTACTAGGTCCATATAGTGGAATGTGAGTGCATTAGTTACTTTTAATGTTGCTATAATAAAATACCACAATAATGGCAGCTCAGAGAAGAAGGTGTGTTTTGGCTTACTGTTCCAGAATGATCCACCATGGTGGGAAAGACATGGCAACAAAGGGATCATATTTCAACCATACACAAGAAGGATGGAGACAGAGGACAGAGACAGAGACAGAGACAGAGAGACAGAGTGGCAGACACAGAGAGAGAAAGAGAAAAAATGAGATGAAACTATAAGTCCTCAAATCCCACTCCCAGTGATATACATTTTTTTAAACACAAAAACTTCATGTCCTAAATAGTATCAATAAAAACATAACTGCAATGCCTTCAGTGCCAACAGAGGAGAACACTCTAATATCACTACATGGTTGAACAAGTTGAAATATGTAAGTAGTGATCACTGTAGCACAGAATCAATGCTCCATTGAGTTTTTCATACTATAATTTGCAGTAAAAATGTCGACATTGAGAACTACACTGTAAAGATTTAAAAAATGTTTTTTTTTTCTTATTATCCTTCATTGAAATTTTATCCGTTCTGAGGCCTCCTTTGTTACAACATTCTAATGCAGAGAAATTAAAACACATTAAACTTGGACCCACAGTGAATAACTTATCTCTGTTTTCCAGCATCACTGTCCTCAAGTGTTCAATTATAATGATTCTTAAACAGATCACCTAGCATATTAGGTGGCAGTTTGGGTGACTAAGAGTAAATAGTTTCTCAAAATTCTCTACACGATAAAGTATCTTAATGTCTTATATACCAAATCAAATGTCTATTTTGATACCTGAGGATATTCACCATTAAAATGTAAGGCAGAAGGAGCCTTTTAGCTCTCTCACTTTCAGCTGGAGGGCTTTTGAAGAGGCACTTATATTCTCTGAAGCTTATTCAGATGATTTACAAAGTAGAACACTCCAAATGAAATAATGGAAATAGAATTTCAAAGGAAATGACCAAGGGAAGACTGCCTGACCAGATGGCCAATAAAGTCACCTTTCCCAGGATCGTGCCCTGGGTCCAATGCCCTGACCCAAATCATGACAAATTCTCTTAAACTAACAAATATGATACTTTAGAGTATTTTGGAAATATTTTAAATACAAAATATTTAAAAGTTTAGGCTACTTAAGATATTTTGTGCTGATTCTATATTACAGAATAGAACTAGCTCTCTAAGCACAACCTATCACCACAAACATCCTCACCAGCAGTGAGAATAGAGAGAAATGAGCTGGTGTTATGATTTGAAAGGAAAAATGTATATTATATATGGAATATGAGTGGCTGGGGCCTAAGAACATGGATTAAAGCTGTTCTGGATGACATTTCCCATTCTGGAGGAGGTTCCTTAAACTTTGATACTCTGAACCAAGGAAAGTCATGAGTGGGTACATTTATCAATGACCTTCCTTGGAGAATTGGGTACAGGTACATTGGCAAGGTAGGGGAACCTCTTCTGTAAGTTTCAGACATTATCTTGCAGTATTTTTAGCTCTTGACCTAAAGCATGCTATCTCTCATAATCCCTATCCTACCAGCCAAGGTAATGCAGTCTACAGATTTTTAACATAGATGCAGCTTTTCTAAAGAACTTCAGTTTTCCACTAAAACAGCATTATTCATAGTATTTGAATAGAAAATTACATTATAGGGTAAGCAAAACTTGCTATGATATTGTTTATTTTTATGGTTGACAGAAGCCTAGTACACAGAAGTGTGCTGCGATCCTTTTGTAAACATGGTTTAAGCAGGTAAGCCATCTGTCTTTCAATGGTCATTTTTTTGCCTACATTTAGACAAAAACTCTGCTTTCCAGTGACCATTTGTCTATACTTTGTTATCTCAGCACATGGAATATCCCAATAATGTACTAAGTACATAGAACACATTGGCTCATTTTAATACATGAATAATTTGAAAGTTATAAAGAATAGTCAACATGACATCTTATGTACCCATTACCCAGCAAATCATCAATACACAACTGAACATAACAAATTATTCATGTGTACTTACTTTTACAACTTTCTCTCATTCTCTGTTTCACAAAATTTGTGGTGGCTTCTATTTCTTATTGTTGTTACATGTGTTTGTGTGTAGACTCATATATATGTAAATACAACTTACTAAGTTTATATAATGTTACTTGTTTGTATATAATTTCAGAGTTGATGACTTGGTATTTGAGAACCAATTGGGGAGCTCTTCCCTAAAGCAGACTTTTTCTCACTCTCAATTCTTTAGTTACCTGTAATTCTTTTCTACAATAGAGGCCCTTTGAGCTTTCCCTCTTCCATGATAGTATGATTATTGGTGTTATCATTTTCAGATCATGTTTGGGCAGCCATATTGATGAGACCTTTTGGGTGTAGCTTCTCTGAAATCTCTAGGAAATGTTATCTCACATCAAATCTCCTGTTTCCCTGTCTCTTACTTTCTTCTCCTTTGCTAAGAACGTTGAACTTGCGTTCAGGAGTTGTGATGTAGATGTATCAGTTGGATTTGGGTACTGCACTATCACTGGAATCCAGGTATAAATATGAAAGGAAGCACATGATTGTGGCAAAAACAAGGTGGTTGGCCAGACTCTCAAAACCAACACTTCAGAGCTACAAACATGAATTCTTTTAGCTGTCTCTGTAGCCTAATAAGCAACAGAGAAGTACTTTCATTGTTGCCTACGTACAAAAGAAATATAATTCTATTGTGGTGTCATTATGTGTCAGCAAGAGAGATGGTTGGACCTTCTTTTCCATGTTGGCCACTTGTTGATATGCTTTGGAGTTGAGCAACATGAAACTCAGTATTCGAAGCTCTTGTCCCAAAAAACTTTCCTCAGTGCCATGATTGGGACTGAAGAGAATACAGAGGACTAAGGATAGCCACATAATTATGATGTCTAGGAGTGCAGAGCTTCTACTCTTCACATTTTATCCATCAAGTGTCAGTTAAAGAAGACGAACGAGGAGAGTAAGGTGATACAGAAGAGAAAGAGAAACAGGAACAGTGCAGATGACTGCATCCCATCCCCAACTGGTTACTAAGACATGTGTAATCATTTCAGCATCACTGTTTACTTTCTTGTGTCCTTGCCCCTGTTTGAGCAGATTCAGTATTTTCTTCCCCCAGTGTTCATTACCTCTTTATGACCAGAGACTTTGGAAGCACTTTCTTTCTGTTGCCCCTAAATAGTTTATTTCTTACTGAGAATCTTTTAGGCTAGTGTTTGGGAGTCTTATATCACTATTCTTCCTAATCTAGCCTCAAATTTCTACCCAGCACTGTTTTGATTTTATACTTTTAGAGATTATAATAACCAAGGGATTGTATGTTTTGTCTAGTCCTCATGACTTTGCATTTCTTCATGTGCCCAGCAAAACAATACTCTGACATCTAGATACATCTCTAAATTCTCTAAACTTTATTGGTAATTTTCATCTTCTGTAGCTGGGTAGATAGAGCACAGCAGCTGCTCCATCCCATGGTGATGGTGATTGTGCAGACATCAGAGTACTCATCGCCTGACTTCTCATCCTTTCTCTTCTGAAATCATAGGCTTTTGTGAGCTACAGCTATTCAAGACAACAATCTCACTTCTCTGATAACAAATTAATAGTGAAGAACTAAACTTTATCCTTCTATAATGTGTACCACTCTCAACTCATTTCAGAGACACCAGATATATACATTTTTTCTATAAAATCAGTTCTCCAACTCCCTACATGAAACAACTGAGTATCAGAGATTCCCATGATCCTGTCTTTGAATTCAATTATCTGTTAAGTTGGCTTACCAAGCTTAGGAACAGAATTTATTTATTAGGCTATTGACTTATAGAAAGTTTCAGCTCAGGAGCAGTTCAGTAATACAAGCTATGTGGGAAAGGACATGAAGATTTTATGTCCTCTTTGGGAACAGAATCCTTCCAGAAATCATATGTTCCATAACTTGAGAGCTTTCTGCACATGGTTCTCTTTTGCTATGTTTGTGGCTACTTCATTATATTGTCACAATTGATTAAATTATTGTCTATTGTTGATTACTTTAACCTCCAGCTGCTTTTCTTGGGAAGTCTATGTTAGTGATGAAAGTGCCAATTCTTTCCCTACATAATTATTTCTTTGAGCAACCAGCCTTCATCCTAAGGCTATCCAGAGGTGCCCAACTGCCAGTACTCTTATTATCATTCAAAGACTATCACTTTTGAGATTTCCAGGGCTTTAGAGTCCATATAACAAAAAATAGGTACAGAGATCAAGTCCATGTTTTTTATTATGTTATATGTAGGTATATAGATATTTAAGAAAGGAATCTGATATCTAGAAACTGACCCAATATCAACAGATAAAAGCACAATGTTATTAGAAACTGATCTGATGCTTACAACAAAATTACATTGCTCTTTTATCAGACAAAAACAATCTCACAGAACAACCTCCTCTTACAAAGTCTATGAGCAAACAAAAATACCAAACACCTCAATTTGATGAATGAATGACTGCTACTCTTAACAATTATGGCCTTATTCAAATTGAACATGCCTCCTCATTGGTTAGATTTGTTAGAATATCTAAGCATGAGGAGGTTGCTTCTACTTTCTAAGTTAGGGTATACTTCTGCTCCCGTGGAAAATCTATAAAAATCTCCTCTGCAAAAGCCTAGATTCTCTAATTAATCATTTTAATTCTTACCAGCTAAAATATTCTATATCTCTTTATGATGTGTGTCCTCTTTTGCCATAGAAAATAATTGGTACTTGTTAAACTCCATATGTTTATTTAAATTATATCTATTGTATAAAGATATATGTGTTTGTATATATTTATATATGCATACATGCATATTAAATACACATATACATTTACAAACCCCTTTTAGCCAGTAGAGTATATATCCATAGATTAACATCTGAAAATTCACACAAACTATGGATCAAAAATGTATTTTCTACATTGCCCCTGAATTGAACATACACGGGTAGAATCTGACATTATACAACCATGATAGCAGGTGAAACACTCTTGGTAGTGCTGCAATCTACTAATATGAGATGGATCTTGAAGTACACAGGCCAGAAAATTGGCAAGTAGAGCTGATTATGAAGTCAATGGGAACAAGCCCATCAGTAGAGACAGAAATATGGACTTATGTTCAGCTAAATAGAGAAGACTGCTTCATGTAGAAAATATTTCCAGGAGTATTTTCTCAAACCCTCTTGTTTTAGTGCATATATCTACTGCTCAAAGAGCTGAGAAGATCAAGGAATGAAAATGACTTAATACAGCCAAGATACCTGCTCCTGAGACCTTGGTTTCTATTGCCTTTATCTCATGAAACAAATCTAAACTCTCTAGAAAAAATGCTAATTATAGAATCCAAGGTAGAAAATGTAAAAGACAGACACGGAGCTTCTTATAGTTCCAGAAAGTAAAAAAGTACTCAAAATCAAAGCAAGACGCTGTTACAGACATCCAGAGACACAGAGGCCAGTTAAGACACTCCCTAATGGCTAATACTCAACTGAATTAAAAAGCCAAGGAAAGAGACATGGGACTATTAACAAACACAAAAGAATAAAATTTGACAGACTCATAATAACAAAAGTAAAATATTAAATAAGTAAATAAATAAGTGAAGGGGTTGAAGAAGGAAAACACGCCTCAGAGAAGGATGTCAAATAAGAGATGTACGTATCATGTCTTTAGGAAGGTAGAAAATTTTACCTACCTGTGAGGGAAAGGGGAATAATTTTGTTCGGTGGACTTTTGTAGAAGAAAGACAGCAGACTATTATAATGGAGGTCCCAAAGCTAGAGTGCCTCAAGTCTGGTCATCAACAATAGTGGTGACCTGATATGACATGTTATAAGTGGTACTTTACCATTTATTTTTTCTTCTAAGCAAAAAAAAAAAAAAAAAAAAAAAAAAATCAGATAAATACCATCAAATAGACATTCCACAAAATTCCTGATTTTCAGAGCTGTCAAGATCATCATAAACAGTGACATTCTGAGAAGCTACTCACAACCAAGACCTAAGGAACAGTGAGTAGTGTGTGTAACTGGGCACTGCAGGTAGGATCCTGAGACACAGAGAAGTGTTAGGACAGGTATGGAAAAGTCTGAACACAGTACAGACTTGACTTAGTATAGCATATCACTACCAGTGTACTAGTGACACTAAATATGTTATATTACTAAAAGAATGTTAACAATAAGGAAATTGGAAACCCTAATTTCACAATAAATGTATGAGTATAAAACAGTCCTAAAGTGAAAAGAAAATGTTATCCCAAAAGGAAAATAAAGCAACTGAACCACGAGTGAGTTGCAGCCTCAATTTGTGCTGACACATATCAGTTTATTTTTCTTTTGACCTTGACAGCTGAAGAGTGTTTTGAAGCTAGAATGCTTCTCCATAGAGTAAGGCATGTACTGAGCCTAGGAGTCTATGTAGCTGAAGCAGTACCCTGGGGAAGTTCATGCACGTGTGGCTCTCCCCAGTGTCCTGATTAAAATGAAGTGAACAGCAGGTAACCTCTGTTACTTCACTGCTCTCCAAATCTCAATCAGGAATTTTGCTGCATTCCACCCTGAGGAAAGTCAGTGAGTAAAGAAAAATTCCAGAAAAACGAGTCTCAGTGTAGCAAA
>JAMJFZ010003126.1:0-77461 GCA_026225945.1 Cricetomys ansorgei
ATGAAGAATGTGAAATTCCTCAAGCCAAGAGACACTTTTTTATGAGTTTAGGTAAAAAATATTAAGAACCTCCAGAGCTTGAAGCATGTTTTCTTCTACTTTATATGCTTGTTCATTAAGAAAAAACTCCATGCAAATACCGAGACACTATAATGCATATTCGTTATTTATATATTATTCTATTGAACTTGCATTCAATCAGTTAACAATATATTCCTTCTAAATATGTCACCTATTGTGTTCTGTGATATATTGTTTTTTCCAATAAGTAGACTTATTGATTATTTATTTACAGTGAGGGTCTGACTGTGCAACCCAGGCTGGGCTAGGTCTCATAATAACTGTTGCATTAGATTCTGGACAGTAACAAACATGGAGAAAAGGACCAATAAGCAAAATAAGACATTACCATTTTTTGTGGGGTAAAACTTGTGGGAGATTGGTCATTTCACAGAGCTTGGTTTCTTAAATCCTATCACCAAACAAGATGCTTTTCTTTACTCAACAAACTCTAAGGAAAATATATGTAAACACAATTAACCTTAGGAACTCAGACTTAAATACTAAGCAAAGAATCAAAATACTGAAGCTGAAATTCTCCTGAAGATCACATCTCTACTTTTATTTATATTTCCCAGGGTGGCAAAAAATTAACCTTACTTATGCAAGACAGGATCATCGGGTGCTTGGTACAAGATCACCCTATCTACTTTGTGTCTTCTCCTCTCCCTGGTGCCTGCCTGCCCCCTCTTTGTCTCAGTCCTCTGTGAACAGGAAGACTGAAGCTCAGACACATTCACAAGTAGGGCGACACAACAGAGGCTACGAGGTCAGGTCTGCTGCTGGTATTGTGTTTGCACCTTTCATCTCTGGGATCTGGGTAAGTCACTCAACCTTTCTGGGGTGTGGTTTCTTCATGTTTGTAACAGCTCTTCCTCAAGAGGTGATCATAAAGTTACATAAACGAATGGTTCAGAGACACAGAAAACTACCAACCAGATGTCATAAACATAAGCTATTATTCCAGGGTCAAAATCTTTTTGTTAGTTTCAAATGGATCGATGGAAAGACAGAACAAGAAATACAACGTAATTTAATTAAATTATTATCTGTATTCACATGTACACAAATATGAATAGAATTTCCTAATTAATGGATTATTAGATCTTTATTGCTCTACAATTTTTTCTAAAATGACTGTGTATTGCTTTTGTTTTTAAAGACACTCTGAAGTAGAGCTACTTGTTTTGTTTTTTAACTGTATGTGGATTCAAATGATCAGGTTATAACTGGGAGAGTCTACAGTTGACGCTGGCCATCTTTCTGGCTTCACATTGTTGGTAGAGAGCCAATCAGACAGGAAATTGCCATCTAACAGAGAGCCTTTTGGAGAATTCTGAAGCTTCTTGGTGCTTGGAAAGGACTTCACAATTCTCAACAACACCCAGGGTAGAATTACTTCACAAAGAATCGGACCATTTTCCCAAGGGCCTTAGGGAACAAACTGTATTTTGTATTCTACTTACTGGGGGAGGGATGGTTGGATCAGAGAGTCCTCAGGGGAGCAGAAACCAGAAACTCTGCCTAATAGTGTAGGGTATCCATATCACCCTCGTTTCATCATCTATTCCATTTTACGTTTCTTGTTCTTTTTTAAAAAACAAAAATTAAAAAAACAAAGCTATTCTCCCAATTTTAGGGGAAGCAAATGTCTCAGGTTCTCCAAGAAGCCACTGTTCTATGCCGTTGTCTTGGCTGGAATTATTTATCTCCTTTTCCCCTATTTTCAAAAACACTTCAGGTTGGAGAACGCAACCCTATGGAATGTCTTCTGAGGTCTCGTGAGCCTCTGACTACTGGTGGGTTAGATGCTTCAGCTATGTGCCAGACCTAAATTGGGCTGATGTAGCGATGGCAAACTAAGCCATAAATACTGAAGCAAGAAATAGTATCAAACTGACTCCTAATGGCTTTTCGTTACGCCCATCTGCATCTCTCAACTCTCATCAGAGGAGTGTCTATTTGCGGTAGATGGCAATTAACACAGAGTCCCACACCTGGTCACAGTGCAGAGAATAATCATGGGGTGCTCATCTCTAAATGAGCTTTCTCTATCGTATCCCCTCCTCCCAAGACTGGGAGATCACAGCACAAGAGTGGACAGAAAGCATGTAAGAACTATAGGTGGCGGAGGACTAAAAGAAATGGTGCTTTCTGGACACAGCAGGGCAGCTCCCGTGTGAACACACAGCGGCCATGACAACATGCACAAGCTTGGAGCGAGCTCAAGCCAGACCAAATTCCAAATCCCAGCACGAAGAGGGCAGTTGGGAATGAAATCCCACTCCTTGGAGAGGAGCTATTGGCAATGGACAGCTGCTGGGAGAGGGAGTCGATTTTCTTTAAGGAATGTAGGCTCTAGTAAGTTGACCACTCTCCAGCGGAAGGCCACACATCCAAAGATGTATGTGCAGCACAAATTGGATTTGATGGGAGAAAAAAAAAGACACAAGGTTGGACGGGTAGGGAAGGGGTTGGGGGGGTCTTCAAGGAGCTGGAAGAGGGATAAATAGGAAGAAAACACGTTGTATAAAATTCTCAAAGAACTAATAAAACAACAACAAAAATCAAGCACTGAAGCAGAGGCTGGGGGATGGTTTAGATGATACTGAGGACCTGAGCTCAGAGGTCCAGCATCCAAGTAAAAAGCCAGATGCAGCAGACTGTGCCTATAATTCCAGCGCTGAGGAGGAAGAGACTGGGGGATCCCCGGGGGCTGCTGGAGTTGCAAACTCCAGGTTCAGTAAAAGACTCAAAAATTCAGATAGAGAGACTACAAAGGAAATTCTGTTGATCTCACACATCCAACATATGGGGCCAGAAAGTTGGGGCAGGAGACCACCATGAAAGGACTCGCAGTTTCCCTTCCCTCCACACTCCAGAAGCCCAAGAACTCTGAGGCTGCAGAGACCAGTGGCTTCCATTCGTCCTTTCCACACATAACACCTCCTGGTGCCCGCTAGAGCCGGAGGGCTCTGAGATCTTTCAGCTTAGCACAGCTCTGCCGTGATTCACTCCGTAAGTGAGCACCGCTTTCAACTTCAGCCAGAGAAGCTTCTTTTGCAGTGGGCAATAGTGAGTGCAGAGACTCATAACCGGTCAAAGTGCTGAGAACGAATGGCTGTTGAATGCTCAGCCCTAAATGGACATCTACAGCAAGCCAATCTGCCCGACAAGACTCCGGGAACTTTGCAGAAGAAGGGGCAGAAAGAATGCAAGAGCTGGAGGGTGGATATGCTTACTGTATATGTGTGCAAAACTTTCAAAGAACAGAGGAAAGATTTTATAAAAATCAACAACAAATTAAGGTGGAGAGCCATTGAAGAGGGCACCCAACATTGACCTCTGCCCTACACACACACACAACACACACACATGTACACGCGTGCGTATGCACACACACACACATGCATATATATACACACAAAAACATGCATGCACACATAGACATACATGTTCTTCGAACACACCTCGTTTGTTGGAGTGGAGAAATTAGCTATTGTGTAGAGGAACAGAAGGATTGTCTGGACAAGGCCTGGGCACTTGCAAGTGGATCAGTGAGGAGGAACATCAATTGACAAAAAGAAGTTGACGTGGGAGTTACGTGATGTGAGAGAGAGGTACAGAGACAAGCTGCCTGGGTTCTGGGTGACATCCACATTTTAAATTCCTGTCCGTCCCAGGCTTAGACTTTTGTGTGACAGACTAGCAGCAGTACCTACACTTCCTACAATTCCATCTCCCGTTTTTGTAAGCCATTTTGGCAAGTTCTTTGTCCTGCAAACAAATGCCCTGGGGATTTTCACAAACTGCTTCCAGCAGCCCTCAGGACCCTTTATTACCTACCAGTCCCTTCACTGGCTTACTGGATCGTAATGGAAGTTTGCTTTGGTTTAGCAGTAGCAGGCTGGGCGGGAAGAGCCTCAACCTTAGCTGTGGGATTGCACTGGCTTCCTCCAGTTTTAATAACGATTGGCTCCAGTCCGTAAAGCGAATTACAACGGGAGGGGTAGAAGAAGTCATCCTTTGCGCGTTCCCATCCTGAATCTCAGTTTTTCAGAGAGGACCTGGGTCAAGACTTGTCCTTTCGATGCAGGGCACAGAGGCTCTGAGAAATGAATAACAGCAAGGCCACGGGACTTCATTTCCATTTCTAAATGTTTGCAACAGAATATGAAAACAAGAGATTTCAACCCAAGAAAACAAAGCTTATTGCACTAGGACTCAGTAATTTCCTGAGTCAGACTGGATGTCATTTGAGGCCGCATAAAGCACCAAGTTTCACTAAAGAAGTTTCAACTAAAGAAGAGAAATATCTTCCAACTGATAATAAAAATGAACCTAAAATTTTGGTCTCTTGATTTCAAGCTCACCATCTCACTTATGAAGCCATGGAAGTTAGGCCCCCATCGTTAGGGTTCAGGGATATAATCTTTTGTGAAGCACTCATTTTTAATAATAACAATATTATTAATATATATAATTAATATGCAATATATACTATATATATAAATATATAAATAATATATATGAATATATAAATATAAAATATATAATCATGGATATACCAATATTTTTAATAATAACAGTAATAATAATTAGGATTAGGGTGAGGTTATTATTATTATTTTGTTGTTGTTGTACACAGACATGTTTGTGTCTGGGTATGAACGAGTGTGCGCAGGTCAGGTGTCACCCTCAATCACTTCCTTCCTAGTTAGCTTTCTAATGTTGTGATCGACACCAAGACCAAAGGAACTTACAGAAGAAAATCTATTTGGCGCTTACAGATCCAGCAGGTTAGAGTCCATAATGGCAAGGACAGCAGGCAGGAGACATGGCGGTCGAAGTTGAAAACTGAGAGCTCACATCTCAAAGCACCAAACTGAGAGGCCAATCTGGAAATGGTGCAAGTCTTTAGGCTCTCATCCTTCACCCCTACAGTGACGTACTTCCTCCAGCAAGGTCACAGCTCCCAAGCCTCTCCAAACAGCAATACCAACTGAGGGCCAAGCACTCTAATGCCAAAGACTATGGGGACATTTATCGTTCCAGCCGTCACACCTATCCACCTGATTTCTTTGAGATTAAAGACTAGTTTCTTACTAAACCTGAAGCTCACCAGTTTAGGTTAGGCTGGCCTATTAGCTGATGGGAACCTTTTGTCTCTGTCTCCACAGCTCTGGGATTACAGGTGCATGAGTCTGTCTGTACCAGCTCTTTACATGGGTGACCAGGATCTTTCTTTTCGTGTGACAAGCGTTTTATTGTGGAGCACCTCCCTACGCCCACAAATTCATTTTTAAATTTTCATACAATATATTTCGATCATATTATTTCCCCTCTCACAACTCCTCCTAGAGTCATCTCCCTATCAACCCAAATTCATGTTCTCTCTTTCTCTCTGTCTCTCTGTTTCTTTCAAACGAACAAACAACAAAACAAACATTCAAACTAAATACCACAAAAAACCACAAAAATCAAAACAAACTAAAAAAAAGAAAAAAAAAGGAAAAACAATAAGACAAAATAAGACAAAAAAAAGTATGTGTGTGCGCATGCACACATGCATACACACACACACACACACACACACACACACACACACACACACACACAGAAAGAGAGAGAGAGAGAATAAGAGAGAGAGAGAGAGTTCATTTTGTGGCAGCCAAGTACTCCTGAACATGGGACACCAACCAACACACGTGGACTGTGTCTCTGATATACACAGAGACACTCCTTTGGAGGGAACGGGTTTTCCTTCTCCCAGCAGGTATTGATTGCAAACAGCTTCTCAGTTAGGGGTGAGACTTTGTATCTATTTCCCCTTCCCAGAGCTGGGGTTTGGTTTGGTTTGAGTCTGTGCAGGCCTTGTGCATGCTGCCACAGTCTCTGTGAGTTCATACATATATCAGCCCTGTTGTGTCTGGAAGATGCTATTTCCTTGGAGTTACCTGCCGTCTCTGGCTCTTAAAATCTTTCATTTCCTCTTCCATATAGATCCCTGGGCCTTGAGGGGAGGACTTTGATAACATTCCATTTAGGGAAGAGTGTGCCAAAGTCTTTCACACATCACACACTTTCCATTATTAATCACCATCTATTTCAATATTGAAATATTGAGGATTGAGCTATGCTCAGTTTTAGAAAAACATATTTAGTAACTTCTAACTTGGCCCTCAAATAAAATAAGATTTTGCTGAGGTCTTCCAAGGAAATGAAGAATATAATTGATAAAACAGAGATATTCTCAGTTTAATAGAGCAACTGAACTCCAAAGAAGGAATTAATTTGGGGGAAGTTTTCAGGAAGCTTTGGTGGGCATCTTCTCTAATTTTTATAGGACCAAGGATCGAACCTAGGGCCTCACACATCTGAGGCCGGTGCTCTGCCTCTGAGCCACGTCACCATCTTATTCCCCCTTTTCACTTTTTATTTTAGATTGTCTCACTAAATTGTCTAGGCTCACTTCTAAGTTACTCTGTAGCTCATGTCTTGAACTTGCAATCCTCCTGCCTCAGCCTCCTCAGTATCTGGAATCACAGGTCTGTATTGCCAAGCCTGGTTTTGGTGAGTATCTTAGTGCCAAACAAGTTTGGGACAATTTGGAAAATAACTGGTGAATAAAGGGTAATCTATAGACTCTTTTTGCATTAATACAACTGGGAAAGGGGAAGGGGCTCATATTTTATACACACCTGGTTTGGGATACTCTTAGTATTAGATTATGTTCTATACATACATACTTATATTTATATATGTAGAAGTTCCATTCATATAGACCATATGTACACATATGATATTTTGTATGGTATGATAATTTAAAATAGAGATTTTCCAACCATCCATCCCAAGTATTCTTTGAACACCGTAAGGATTAGAAGGTTATTTTCCCAAGATTATTCATATGAAGAGGAGTGACGATTTATACTGAAGTCTGTTATATTCCAGAATCCACTATTTCCTCACTATCTATTGATGTCCAAAGAATCAATCAACTGATTTTTTTTATTTTTAGAGATCATTTGGTATTTCTCTATATGCCATCATTTTCTTGATTGTAACGATTTTTCTTTTAGAGTACGTGGGATTGAACTCAGGACCTTCAATATGGTAGGCAAATACTCTACCACTGAGCTATAGCCTCAGTTCTTGTGACTTTTGACACATTCCTTAAATCTTCTACCTTTCATGTGGCCGTTTGCAGACTGGATGTTGTAGCAGCCACACTGCCTGCCTAAAAGGCTTGCTGAGAAAGTCAGGGAAATAAATGTATTGTGTGAACTGTCCAAAAAGTAACAGACAAAATAGTACCATAAAGTATCGTACATGACAAAGATCTACCACCGTTACACCATCAATTCTGCAACTATCTGAGAAAGCTAAAGGAGACTAAGGCGGTGATGGCCCATTACTTTTGTGTTTGAAAATGTCCTGCTGGAAAGTGGTGGTATACGCCTTTAATCCTGGCAGATTTAATTCTAGTAGAGGCAGTAGGATCTCTATGAGTTTGAAGCCAGCCTAGACAACGAGTTCCAGGACAGGCAAAGTTAGAGTTGCAACAGAGAAACCCTATCTCAAAAAAAAAAAAAAGAAAGAAAGAAAACAAGCAACAGTAACAACACAAAAATAAAAAGAGAGAGAGAAAAGAAGAGAAAAAGAGAAAGTCCCATAACAAAGTTTTAAAAATACTTATTTAAAGAACATTCCTTTCTTTGTGACTGAGGAGACGGCTCAGTCATTAACCTGATTGTCTTGTAAGCATGAGGACCTGAGATTGATCACCAGAACCCATGTTTTAAAAAAGTACAGTGTGATATGTACTTCTAATCCTGGTTTTGCTGGAGTAGAGACAAATAGATCTCTGGGGCTTTCTGGCAAGCTAGTTTAACTGACTCGAGTTCAGGGTGGTGATAGACCTTGTCTCAAAACAAAAACAGAAACAAAAAAGGACCAACACGAAACAAGACAAAATAAAAACAAACAAACAAAAAAGACAAATGTCATTTGAGGAAAGATAAATGAGATTGTCCTCTTGCACGTACACACGTATACCACGTGTACACAGACACACACACACACACACACACACACACACCTTCCTTGATTGATTATCAAGGATAGTATCAAGGATAGTAGTTAAAAGGCTTCAGTAGCCGGAACACACACAGCATGACTTCTGGTAAACAGTGTGGCCTCTCTGAGCCTTCTTATCTACATAACAAAGTACCTATCTCATGGACTTGTTAGAAGAACTAAATGAATTGAGTTTTTCTACATAGCTAAAAATTATATACAAGTATTTGATAAAATAAAAGTCTTTTGGATTCCAAATTACAACTGTCTATAAATAACGCCAGACTTAGAAACATTACATAAAGTATTCAATCTGACTGCTAATACTTGGTTATGATTATTTGCTCCTGGGTCTGTTTAACTACAAGGATTTGCCTCTTTGTGCCAGGTTTTCCCCCATAGGGGACCTGCCACAATTAACTGGGTCCTATTGTAGCTAATTGCTGTAGAAGTTTATTTTTAGCTGTATTTAAAATAATTGCTTTTGCGCACTGTTGGAAAAAGGGATGCATAGGCCTTGGCATTTTGTGTTGTTTGCAGGATTTCTGTGGGGGATGTTTAATTGCTTATGATCTGCACCTGAGGAGTTCTGAATGATTAAAACCACCTGAGCTCAGATACTTAGGGTTCCACTGTCGAGTACGGTGTTGGCCATGATGGTGGTTCCCTCTCCTGAGGTCTGGCAGAGTTTGTACCTATGAAAGTGCTTCCTTGTCTTCCTGGCTGAACCCACAGTGACCTATCTACTACATCTAATGATACCATTTTTATCTAAGATTGAAAGAAGGTCTTCAGGGCTGCTGGGACAGATATGTTTGCAGCTGGGCTGATTATCAATCAAGCACACAGTGGGGGACAAATACTAACAGCAGTACTCTAATCAATATCACTCCCCCTTGGCTGTAAAAGTCACATCCATTTCCCATTTGATCTCTTGTCTAACAGTAGAGATGGGGATCAAGCCCTCCAGAAATTCAAGAGGACTTGCTAGAAGTATCCTGGAAGACACTATCCAGAGATTCCCCAGATCTTTCTAGAAGGGATGAAAGGGAGTCAGAACTTTCCAGGTGGGGGGAGGGGTGGAGACAGAGCCTGAGAAACACTCTCCGGAAATGTCACTGGATCTCCATTTATTTTCAGCAGGATCAAGAGTTAGAGAGGCGGGGCTGGAGAGATGGTTCAGCAGTTAAGAGCACTCAGTCCTCTTTCAGAGAACCTGAGTTCATTCATAGTACCCGTATAGCAATCACAACTGGCTGTAACTGCAGACCCAGGGACTCTTCTGGCCTCCATGGACATTGATGCATGTAGCACACACAGGCATACATACAGTCAAATACTCATACACACAAAATACAAAACAAATAAATTATTAAATGGAAGAGTTAGAGAGAAAACAAACGAACAAACATAAGACATGCTTGGTGGTGCCCATACTCCATCTCACCCTTTATCAGGATCTGCTGTCGCTCAGTATCAGAATCTTCCTCATTAGCAAAGCCCTCTGCGCCAGGCACGCGCACACACACACACACACACACACACACACACACACACACACACACACCCCTATGGATCCAGGGCACAAGTGTGACCTGATTCCTTAGGAACCCACATAAACTCTCGAAACCTGAACTCGGCTGCGGACTTTGCCATTATCTCGTACCATCTTTGTGCTAAGAGAATGGCAACTGACTACAATGCATTAGCCCAAGAGTGAAACAAAATTAGAGCTAGGCAGATTATGCAGGCCGCCCCCGTCATATGTATGACAGGAACTTTGCAGCTTGGCTTTCATCTTTTCTGGAACAATATTCTTACTCTGAATTAGGCTGCTCTGAGCTCATGCAAGAAAAAGAAAAAAACGTCTGTCTCATGTAATGCTCAGAACGCAGAAACGGACTGAAATGCCTCCTCATTATTTAAAGAGAATTAAGAGGGATTCGTTACTCTGATTTGGAAGAAAATACTCAAATAAATACACGGGCAACATGTATATTATTGAAGAGTCTTCCAACCCTTTTCGATTTGAATGAATTATATCTAAGGATTGAAGTTCAATATTTAGAGGCTACACTATGACAATTCCATGCAAAGGATTCTAATGACTCAGGATGTGGTGGCCATCTACCTGCAATTCCAGGGTTTTAGTTTGCTTTCTGTTGCTGTGATTAACAACATAACCAAAATAAATTTGGGAAATACAAAGTTTATTTGACTTACACCTCCTGATCATAGCTCATCACTGAGAGAAGCCGAGGCAAGAACTCAAGCAGGGCAGAGGCCTGGAGGCCGGAACTGAAGCTTGCTTCCTGTGGCTGGCTCAGCCTGACTTCTTACAGAACCTAGGACCACTTGCTCAGGGATGGTACCGCCCACAGTGGGCTGGGCCCTCCTATGCCAATTAGCAATCAAGAAAATGCCTTGCAGATCAATCAGATGGAAGAGATGCCTCAATTGGGGTTTCTTCTTCCCAGATGACTCCAGTTTGCGTCAAGTTGACAAAAACTATCAGTACACCCAGAAAGGGCACAGACAGCAGTACTCCAGTCAGCCACACTTCTTGTTTATAAAAGTCATGTGCATTTTCCCATTTGACCCATTCAACCCTGCATGAGAAATGATTTATCTCCATTCTAGAAGTGGGAGAAGCTAAAGTCAAGGGATATCCTGAGACCTACCTACTATCATAGTGCTGGTTATTAGTAAACTCAGGACATTTGAAATGTCTCATTGTTGTGATTGAAATTTGGAATGTATCTCATGAGTTTATGCTTATGGACTCTTGGTACCCAACTGGTGGTGCTGTTCTGAGGGGTTGTGGAACCTTCAGGAGGTGGATCCTTGCCGGAGGAAGTGGACCTCACTGGAGGTTGGCCTTTAAAGATGGTGTCCTTTCCTGGTTCCAGCCTGAGTGCTAAGCTTCTTTATCTGCTGAGATATGAGTAAGTTGTGCCTCAAGCTCCTCCTGCCATGGAGGGAGCTGCACCAGCTGCCACTCCTTCCTTACTGTGAGGGCTGAAAACCATGAGTCGGAATGAATACTTGCCTTCTTAAGTTGCTTCTTATACTTACCCTACTCCCTTGTTCCTGACCAAAAATGATGAATCAAACTATAGTGATAAGGTTTGATGTCCCTGAAAGTACAGATAGCATGATGTTGGATATAAAAATTTACAAAGAAATAACCCAAAGAAAATTAGCGTATGAAGTTGCTATTAAACCAGCAATCCAGATTCTCTAGGCATAATATACATGTAGGATTTTTTGTACTAGCCTCTCAGTGTACCCTCCCACTCCAGAACACAGGGAATTGACTATTCACAAAGTTGTTTAATTGAACCGTTTACTTGTTTTAGAACAGGCATCAGTCTTCCATTCTGTAGGCTGCCTCTTTGGTTGAGAGACAATGTCCCTAATCTGTGCTCCAGGCACATTGCCGAAGAGGAGGCAAAAAGAATGAAAGAACTTGAGTGTGGGGAAGAGTTGTATAAAATGCTGGATTGAGATAAAACACACCATGGCTATGCATACCTTCAGAAGGTCTACAGGAGATGGGGCCCTTCAATGTTCCACCATTGATGGAGTGGTGTCCATGAAGCCCTGCCCCTTCCTGAGGAGCTGTTGGCAGTTAATGGTTGTGATTATCAATGCCATTTTTCTTAGGTGGTGTAGCCACTGCTAAGTTGCCTATGTTCCAGGAAATAACCCTCTGGCCAAGCTCATACGAGCAACCCTAATTAAATTCCGTGGAGCAGAAGGGTGGTAAAATAGGAGGGAGAATAGTTGGGAAGAAAGGGGTTCAGAGGGAGAGGAGGGAGGATGAGTGTACCTAATGGGGGTGAGTATAATTACTATACATTGTATATTTGTTTGAAATTGTAAAAAAATAAACTAAAAAAGAACAAACAGTTCAGCTTTGGGACCACACCGAAACATTGCTACATTGTATCCTCTGAGAATTCTCGGACGGTCACATTGTGACCGAGAGGTCTACTGGTCTGCTAGTCCATTAAAATGAGATTGAAAGAAGGTGATAATAATACTTCTCTTTATAAAATGATGTACATTTTATGAGATTTATGTGTAAATTATTTAAATGGTTATGAGGAAGACAGCCTATTAACAGGAAGGGTTTGCCTTCACCTGGTCACTAATTACTGTAATTTGGATGGAGGCCAGCCTGGTACTCAATCTACCTTCTGTGGTGAGGTATTCACCAAATACTGCTCAGACATGGGGTTTAAACCAATAGAAAATCTTTATCAGCCAGCAGGCCGGATTACACTGGGTTTCTGGGATCCCAGGGTAACTCTGAACCTTTCTCAGGATGAGCTTTTAAGCACAAAAACAATATTATTGATTACACACTTCAGTTAACAAGAACAGTTAGTGCAACTACGGAAGCTAAAAAGCAAGGTTAATATTTTTGAGACTTTCCCAGAACTGTATGGACTTTGATGGATTAGGCCTTTGTTTTAGTTTTGGCAGGGGGTGCTGTCTATGTACTGAGGCTTACACCTGAATGGCACTTCCATCATGGAGTCGTTTGTATTAAGGTCTCAGGGCCTACTGAGGTTTGGGGCCTGTTACACCTTCCTCATTCAATGGCTTTATTGAAAGGAATGTGATGCCTTTTCCTTGGAGCGCAAGAGAACCAGCTGATTCCCTGCATTTCACATTGTGCCGCCTCCATTAAACAGGTAAGAGCAGAAAGACATGGAGGTGGGTAGTCATCCACAGCTCAGATGGACTCCATGTGGAACCGCTCTCCATTCTCACGTGCATGCCCTCACACAACTACTCCAGAAAGAGCCGACTGAAGCCAGGTGTGGTGGTGTGCGCCTTTAATTCCAGCACTTGGGAGGCAGAGGCAGGTGGATCTCTGAGTTTGAGGCTAGCTTGATCTACAGAGCGAGTTCCAGACAGCCAGGGCTACATAGAGAAACCTTTTTTCTTGAAAAACAACAAACAAACAAACAAGCAAACGAAACAAAACAACAGCAAAGAAGAACCACCCAGGTAAAAAAATAATGTAGATTTCCAATGAGGAGAGGTCACCCTTGCACACTGGATTATGTAGACAGCACCACATTCTACCAAAAGAGTTTTACTGAACTCCAAAGCAGGACTCTGCCAGTCCCTACCCCTCCTCCCACCAATGTCGTGCATGCAAGATGAGGCTCCTATGGACAGCCTTCTGCTCTAGGTACCGATGGCTAGAAGAAAAAGAGACATAACAACCAGCCTCTTTGACCCAGTGATCTTGTGTCTCTTCTCTTTCACCTTTCCAGCTCTCAGTGTATTCTTAAGTTGATTGATGTTCTTTCTGTATTTATGCTGATTACACATTTGTGGCTCTTGTCTCCACTACATCCTCGTAACTGGGTATGGATAGATTTTTTTTTTAATTTATGTATCTGTGTATGAGCACACATGTCCAAATGCACATATGCATGCCACGGTACGCATGTGGAGATCAGAGGACAACCCACGGATGTTGGTTATCTTCTTCTAACATGGGAGTTCCAGTACTCAAGTTCCCAGCCTTGGCATCAAGCATTTCTAATGACTGAGCCACCTTCCGGCTCTGGGTAGACTTTATCTTCACTTCCCGCCATCTGTATCTCCCCATTAGAGTCTCTGAGAGAATGGATGGGACTGCTTGTTCAGCAAGGGCTGGATTCTCCACTTTGCTGCTGCTTGCGCTCGCAGAGCTGGTCTGACTAAACCCTCATGCAGTTCTGCTCGATGCTATTCACAGCTAATAAGCTCCTGTTATGAGTGAAATGTAGGGTTAGTGCCTTTGAGAGAGTAAGACGCAGTGTATGCCTCTCAGAGCCTTTCAGGAGAGGAGGAAATTTCTCATCAGCTTTCTCTTTTGGCAGCTGACGCATGCTGGAGGGTCTAGTTGTGAGATGTGTCATCAGGAATCTGTTACTAATAATAACTAGGGTGATTTGTCTTAAAAAACATAAATCTGCATGGATCCAAAATAATCTTTTATAGAAACCCTTTGGATTGTTATAGCTTCGTAAGTTGTGAAGCTATAGTTTCTTTCTACTGTTTTTGTTTTCTCTTGCTGCACCTGCCCCGAGCACCACCTTGTTCCTAATATAAGAACTGATTGCTTCATTCCATTTGAGACATGAATACGAGAGATGATGATGGTGATGATGATGGTGATGATGATGATGGTGATGATGTGTGTGTGTCATACAGCTCCCTGGCTCTGACTTTTTGCCTTTCTCACAAATTCCAGAATAATTATTGACAGCAAAGTCATTAATGGTGATACTGCTGTAGACACTGCCTATTGAGGGAGAGGGTGAGGAAAGCAGTAGAAGAGTGAATTTCTTGGGTGGGGCTGATCTAAGTTGTGTCTTAAAAAGCGAGCACACTTTTGACAAATGGTGTTGGGGCACAGGGATTTGCCAAGACAAAAATGATTTGTGCCAAGTTGCCTAAGGGAGACTATGAGAAATTTTGTGAGTTGCCTAGTATCAGAAACAGAATAGTGGGGTGAGGGGTTAGCAGGGTTCTAAATTAGGCAGGCAGAACTCTTGGAAGCCTCAAAATGAAAGATGATGTTATTTAGATGGTGTCTGTTCGCAAAGGGGAGACATCGAAGTTACTCAGATTGGGTACATAAATCAAATAGTTGTCGGTGCCAGACATAGAATACTTTTAAATGGCTCTTGAGTGTGTCTTTTCATTGCCTGAAAGCCTTTAAACATCATTTCTAAACATAGGACAAGAGCTAAGTCTAGAACTAGATGATCAGTGTCTTCTTCTTCTTCTTCTTCTTCTTCTTCTTCTTCTTCTTCTTCTTCTTCTTCTTCTTCTTCTTCTCCTCCTCCTCCTCCTCCTCCTCCTCCTCCTCCTCCTCCTCCTCCTCCTCCTCCGCCTCCGCCTCCTCCTCCTCTTCCTCCACTTCCTGTCCTCCTCTCCTCCTTTTTGTGGTAACAGGATTGTCTGGCCTCAAATTTGCTATGTAGCTAAGGATGACTTTGAACTTCTGATCCTACTACCTTCACCTCCCATGGACTGAGATTAGAGGTGTGCTCCACCATGCTTGGTTTGGGTTATGCCAGGTATTGAACCGAGGGCATAGACATGCTAGGTGAGAATTCTGCCAATTGTGACCCTATTATTTATCAAGTATAGAACTGGATTATTTGTGCTTCAGTTTCATCATCTATAATAGAGGAATAATGGACCAAGCAACCTCACGTGGATTCATTACATCTTGAATAGGTTGAAATACGGGTGCTTAGAACTTAGTACAGAATAAGCACTCAGTACATTCCAATTACTGGTAAGACTGATGTTGACAGTACTTTTGTGTGTGAGCACATGTGTTCACAGGCATATGGAGGGTGATGGCTAATGTCAAGTGCCATCCTCAACCTCTCTCCATTTTATGTTTTGAGACAGAGTCTCTCGATGAACTTGAAGCTCGCTGACTCATCTATTCTGGTTGACCACCAAGCTCCAGGAATCTACCCACCTCTGTCGCCTGTCCCATTCCCATCCCAGTACTGGGGTTATAGACGTGAGCCACCTTGGCAGGATTTTATGTGGGTTCCTGGGATCTACAGTCAGGTCCTCATACTTATGCAGTAAAGCATTTTGCCTACTGAGCATCTCCCCAGACCTTACTGATAGCATTTTTTTTTCCTGGGTGACCAGGTACATGCTTTGGAGTTGTTTCCTAATAGTGTGAATAACGTCGGATCAGACCTTAACAGATAACTGCTTACCTGCTGAGCGACCCCCGTAGGCATGTGCAATGTTCTGAGGGACACAGAGAAGAAAGTCAAGGGCACAGTCCTCGGCAATGTTGCAGTGTTTGAGAAAAACGAGACACATGCATTTGCAAAAAACAATGAGCCGTGAAACAAAAGCTTAGTAGTTTATTGGATGGCATAGCCCAGTGTCAACTGGTGTCCGTGACGACACACTCCTAATGACGAGTAAAGAGAAAGAAAGGATGATACTGGATGAGTGTTTGGGGGAAGTCTTTGACATCAAGGTGGGTTTGACCTAGGAAGAGAATGAAATGCTCCTCTGTCTTTCTGAGTGTATGTTGGAGCCGCTTTTTACCCTTTATCCACTTGCTTCTTTTTACTGCTGTTCGCTAGTTAAAGGTGCTGTCAAGCTCTCCTCTATGTGTGCATCAATATTTCTTGCATCATGTGTCTTTGCAGAGCATTCCTTGGGCTTGTAGTGTTATGCACTGTTAGTGGGCTTCTAGGAAATTAACTTTTTCTGGTTCTGTGATTTATAAATATGGTCATCACATTTGTCTCTTAGAATAATCTGAGCACACATGTCTTTTAATCTTTTCATAGTTTTTATTCTAGAGAAGACATCTTTTTTCCTTTGCCCAACTCCCCCCACCCCCTTCCAGTGAGTTAGTCAGTCAGAGGCCACTCATGGCACACCATGAGGGAGGGAGGTGGGAGAGAGGGAGGGATGGAAGGAGATGGGAGGGAGGAAACTCCAGTCCATGTCAAATGAAAGGGGCTACTACTGACTGAGGGAACACGAAGCTCTTTCATTGGTTAATTAATCTTTGGGATAGGCTCTCACATAGCCCAGGTTGACCCCAAATTCACCATGTAGCTGAGGATGACCTTGAACTCTTGATCTTCCTGTCTCTACCTCTCAAATACTGAAATTGGTGGCATATATTTGCACATCTGGTTTATGCAATGCCGGGGATTAGACCCAGGTTCTTTGTGCATGCTAGGTAGGCACCCTACTAATTGAGCTACCCTCAGCCTTCCTTCTCAAGCTTCCCCTGCCAGCACAAAGAAGCAAGCCTAAGATGAAGAGCTTTTCTTACAATTTCTTTCTTCCTTTGGACAGCTTGGTGTTTCAGGATTTCAGGACTGCAAAACAGCAGGGTTTTTTTTTTTTTTTTCCAATTGCTTTGGGCAGCAGAGGGAGTCTCAAATGTCACATGCTTGAACTTCTTCACTTCTTGAAAGGAAGGCCAGCTGCTGACAGCCAGCAGCCAAGAGGGTGGAGGACACAGGAAAAATAAAACCCTTCACACTAATCGGTTCCTGGCTCCTCAGTGCCCTGAAAGCAGGAGATGGGAAGGGTAGAATGCTGGTTTTATTCCTCAGTGGTTTTCTTTGAAGGGAATCTACGATCTGATGTAAAGATTCAGATGCTAGAAGTTATACATCCCAGGGAGTATTAAGCACGTTAATCCTTATCAAGTACTACCCTCATAACCCCAAATCTCTGATGGAATGTATGTTTTCTGTAATCACTGTTTCTTTGGCTTCATTCAGAACCTGTACAAAAAGCCAATAGATTCTAGCTGATTAAAATTAACCCTTTCTAGCATGTCATTTACTATAAATGGACTAAATACCATATTTAAAAGAACATGGGTGGATAACCAAACAAAATCAAACTCAGTGCAAAGCCGAGGAAAGAGACATATTTAACACAAAGTGGCTCATAGAAGATGGAGATAAAAGCTTGAGAAGAGGCATACCTGAAAAGCCCAATGCCCCTAGTGGCAAAGGCATTAACCTCTCCTCCATTTAATGTCAAATACTCGCTTTCCCAGAAGTCCAATCCAGGGCCTGCATTCTGACCAATCAGAGAGATCCCCTGCTCTCTTTAAAAATCCATGTAGGGAGCTCGCTCGGGGTCGGCCATCTTGGGTGTGGTGCCAGACCCCAGCACACTGGTTTGCTCTGCAGAATAAAGGCTCCTTGCTTTTGCATCAGAACTGATGGTCTCCTGGTGGTACTTGAGGAGGGGGGATTTCAAAAACTGGGCACAACAATATTCAGCAAAAGGAAAGTTGATAGAAAGTGTAAAGTTAAGACTAAGACAAAGGAACTAAAAATGTCCTCCAACCTCCATCCTCTGCCACAAAAACCCAACAAAGTGACACACAAGCACAAAAACACTAAGTAAGAGAAGACACTTTACAATCTTAAAGATAATCATATTTAAATCCTAAGTACGTCCTGTGGTCCACGTGGCCTTGAACGTGTATGCAGTATCTCGTATCCTGTAACGTGTATCTTGTGTGTGCAGAAGAACTTGTGTTCAAAACCGCCCCCCACTTCAAACAACAAACAAACAAACAACATCTCAAAATAGAGATTGTTACAGAAAGAAAAGCAACAGGCTGATGCCTGCCACAAATGTGGCTGCCACACGTTTTTGCAAACAAAGTTTAATTGGCACACAGGCATGGCCGTTGGCTCACGTATACTTCATTGCTGCACTCACACTACCAGGGTGGAATCCAGTAGTTATGACAGAGACTACCTGGTGCATGAAGCCTAACATATTTATAATCTTGCCTTTTGCAGAATGAGTTGAATGGCTAACGCTTCAGCTGTGAAGTAATTCTCTCCTTCCGGCCTGATCAGGTTTATAAACACCCACTTATTTCTAAGTATTTGGTTCCATGTAGACACTGTACAAATGCATGTGTTGACATAAAAGTCTGTGAAGATATATATATATATATATATATATATATATATATATATATTATATATATATATACACACATACTTATACACACAGACATATATACGCATATATATGTGTATTGTATGCATATATGTGTGTATGTGTGTGTGTGTATATATATATATATATATATATATATACACATATGTACATACATGCACACAGTGAATACAGATGGAGGCACATGCTTCCAGCCTTCTGCTCTCTTTGCCATAGCTAGGAGGCGGTGACCCTACAGTGATTATTGGCTCACACCTAGACAACTTTTCTCGTTTGTTATTTGTCTCCTTAGGCCTCTAACAGTTTTGCAAAATCATTTTATGGCTATACTTTCTTTTTTTTTACCCACACTATTTAATTCTAGCTGATTAAAATGAGCTGGGGAATGCTTGCTGATCTATTCTTTTAGAAAGCGTTCACGTGGAATTCTTCCTCAGGTGTTTCCAGAAATCTTTTGAAAAGTCTTTGAGGCTGAAATTTCTGTGAAAAGTGAGCGCGGCTGGTTTTGAGTGACAAAAGAAATAAAAAGGGAAAGAATATGACTGCTCCTAGGTATGGTGGAGGAGAAAGCTTATTGTGTATATGAGGGAGAATACAGTAGATATGAAAGACAGCATAGCCAGGGGCAGAGACGTCTCGGGGAGTCCAAGGTGGACATGACCAGACTGAGTGGGCTGGACCATGTGAGGAGAGGAGAAGGGAGGGGAGAGGAGAGAGAGAGGAACCTGAAGTGGTAGCCAAGAGACCAGGAAACCATGTGGGTTTCAGAGAGAGAAAGAGAGAGAGAGAGAGAGAGAGAGAGAGAGAGAGAGAGAGAGAGAGAGAGAGAGGAGAAACCAAGGTGACTGGAATTATATAGGGAAGGGTAGCTCAGCCCCCTGGGCTGGAGAGTTCAGGGTAGGGGGCAGGGGGCATGCCAGGCAGGAAGAACCTGTAACAGGTATGGATGGAGGGATGCTGGGAGAACCTGGTGGCCAGGTCCACTTGGATATGTTAAGTAGGTATCTCAGCTAGCAGTTTGTGGGTTCAAGACACATCTGACCTACCTGTAAACCTGGAAGATTCTAAGGCAGGGGGATGGTCTGAACCCATCCAATCATGTCACGAAGAACAATCAGGAAAGATTCTAATAAAGCAAAGCAATAAGCAAAACTCTTTCTGTGAAGGTGCTAGAAGGCAGCCAAAGGGGTTGAGCCCCTGGGGCCGAGATTCTGAGGAGCAGGAAAAGTCCAGAGGTGAGCACCACCTTTGGTTTCTTCCTCTAGCCACACCACAGGTCTCTGAGCACAAAATGAGGTCACTTGCAGTTTGTGGCAGTTGCGCTGGCAGAGGATGGGTCATCAGTTAAGGATCACCAAGGGAACCAGGACTGCAGATGCCAATGCTCCGGCGGTATGTGTGTGTGGCGGGGGGAACCGCAGGAGAGTGATCATGGTGCTCTAAGTGTAGATTCCCTTTGAAGCAGTTGTTGGCTCATGACCCCCATGTTCTAAAATCCAATGCTATTTTTTTTCTCATCTTTGATTAGTTCTTTGAGAACTTTGTACAATGCATTTTGATCATACTCACCCCTGTCCTCCTACGCTTCAAGGTCTTACCCATTCAAAGTTGTGTCTTTTTAAAAAAAAAAAAAACAACAACAAAACAAAACACACGTAGTACTGTTTGTGTTGCTCATATACTCTTGGAAGTGTGGCCTTCACTGGTGGGTGGTCTATCCATCAGGGGCCGCACTGTAAGGGGCAGATGGAAGGAGATCCCCGGAAAATCACCAGGACTCGAGATGGATGCAAAAGCAAGAGGTTTATTAACCAACGCGTTGGGGTCAACTCTCATAGATTCCCCAAGCAAGGAAAGGAGAGAGACCTTGAGAAGCTTCCAGCAAGCCTTTTTAAAGGGAGCAGGGGATCTCTCTGATTGGTCAGAACCCAGGTACTGGATTGGCTCGTTAAATATGTGGCAAAAAGGATTTCTGGGAAAGTGAGTACTCGCCAGAAAACAGAAAGTTTTATGGGGATACTGAGTACTTGACATTAAACGGGTATGGGGGGGTGGGGTGTTGGGTGTGTGTGTGTGTGTGTGTGTGTGTGTGTGGGGGGAGTGTTAGTGTCTTTACCACTGGGGGCGCTGGGCTTTTCAGCACCATTAAAGAAAAATGACTCTGTCCTCTAGAAGCTATAAACTCCCAATAGGTCCTAAACTAGAGAGGGACTTGAGGCCCACCCCACTCCGTGCTGGAATTTTGTTTGGCTTGAGCTGGCAACAGGTCTTGTGCACGGCATCCCAACTGCTGTGTGTTCGTTTGTACAGCAGTCCTGGTATATCCAGAAAACACTGTTTCCTTTAGCCTTCTACACACCTTCAGCTCTTACACTCTTTCTGTCCCTCTTCAAGCAAAATACTAAGCAGAAGTGTTGAGGGCCACTCAAAACAATGTTGGGAGCTACCAAAGGTCAGAATCTTCCTTCCCATAAGCAGGAAAGTAGGACACAGGGTAGCATAGCTGGAAAGAGATGATGTTTGCAGAACAAAGGGTAAGATAGCAAAGAGATAAGTCTGTACTGAATGACTGGTGGTCTAATTACCTGCACCCGAAAGACAGCAGGAAGATGATAGTATCTGTTCTTAGTAACCACTGATCCCCCTTCTTTGTTAATGTTACTCCTGATTTAACTTCCTACACCTGGATCCTCCATCTTTGTTAATGCTAAACTTTACGATATGGCTTTTCTAACTGCATTCCAATCGGCTTTTCTAACGTGCTTGCTTGCTTGCTTGCTCTGCCAGCCCAGGAACAACTGCATAAAACAAAAAACAGGAAATGAGGTGCTCCAATGACATGCACTCTTTCCTGAGTAGGGTGCCACCAGGCTGTGATCAGAATAAAGCTTTCTGGACACACACCGTCCGTAGTAGCAGGGTCAGTTCTGCAATAACCAGAAGAGGGTAACGGATGACAGGAAGCTAAACAGAGGTTGCCAGATGACTAAAAGCTGATTTAGGGTTTTTTTTTTAAGATGAGGGTATTGATAAGCAGCCTTGGAAAGACCAGGGAAGATTTGTCAAGTATCCTGCGGAGGGTTTGATAGGGACCCTGGGCTTTCAGTTCAATCCCCTAAAGAACTGAGCACACCAGGATTCAGGGGAATTAGGTATTCAGGTGGAGATACCACTTACACTTGTTTATCATCTTTGGAGGAAAATAACATTCTCAAGAATCTCTCCCCCCACCCCTCTTTTCAGTGCTTTATATCAAACCCAGGACCTCACACATACTATTTAAGATTTAAGCCAAATATTCCACCATTGAGCAGAATATATATATATATATATATATATATATATATATATATATATATATATATATATATATATATATCAGTCATATATATATATATATGTGACTGGCAGCCAACTAAAAATTATCATTCATGCCCAGAAACAGGGCCAACTGACCTGGTATTAAAAAGAACACCAGACTGCGAGGAGATACAGGCGTTAAAATAAGTATGTTAAAATATGTTTAAAATAGACTGCAATCTGGAGAATTTCAGTGGAGAATTGAAAATGATCTTATTTATGTACAAAATGAGTGGAGTCGAAATTATTTATTTAAAAAATAAGAAAATAAGAACGTGGCAGTAGGTGGATTTAATGGGAGATTAGAACCAGAAAAAGAAGTGATTAGCAAATCGTCCTTAATTTTTTTTTTTTTTTTCGTTATAGGGAGTTACATAAAGGCACTTTGGAAAATTGCCTTTGAAGGATAGGGAATACCCAGATTGAAGCACGGATATTAAAAATGAAGAAAGGGAAACACATTAAAAAAGTGTAAGAAGCATGAAGATTTCTGAAACTAACGTGTATAGTTGGAGTGCCAGAAAGAGGAGGCATAAGGCAAGCGAGGGAATAATTAGAGTGACCCTAACCGATGATTCCCGCAGTTGACATGTGACACCAACAGGCAGACTCAAGAGGCTTTTACTGTAAGCAAAATACATAAAGGAAACCACACCAGAGTCTATCCAAACTGGAACCAGACAACCCGACATTACAATGCTAATGGAAAGAGGATGCCAGAGAGAATATAACCCCCTGAGCTGACATTATCTGAGATCTCCCCCTCCAAATATGGTCACATTCATAAGTCTGGTGGCATCTGTGTGTCCCTTTGGAAAGGGCACAATTCGGTGCACTGTAATTATTAAAATAAATTAGCAATATCTGATAAATATGTAAAAGAAGCAGTCATGGTCAGTCCAGAAAGGACGCTGACCTGTAAGTCTTAGTTCCTCTCAGATGAGGTTTATCAGGAGTGAGATAGCCTCAAGGATGTGACTGGATCTTGATGTGGGTGGGAGAGCCTTAGGCAGAAAGCGAATAATATTTTATGGCAATCTAGATTTGATGGGGCCTTAAAGGGAGGAGGAAGCTTCATGTTAAAGGCTGGAGAGGAGCTTTCATTAAGAGAAACACAGAAATTGGGACATGGGAGCACCGTCTTTAATCCCAGCATTTGGGAGGCAGATGCAGGTGGAAGATTCCTGAGTTCAAGGTCAGCCTGGTCTACAAAGCACATTCTGGCATATTGAGGGCTAAACAGAGAACCCTGTCTAGAGAGAGAGAGAGAGAGAGAGAGACAGAGAGAAAGAGAGAGAGAGGAGAGAGAAGAGGACACACATACAAGGCTGGGGTTGGGATGAGGGAGGTAGGGGAGTGGACAGGGTATTGAAGCTTTAAAACCCATAATACAGAATCTGAATTGTATCAGTTGAAGAAGTTTTAAGTACGGACACGATGTCATTGACTTGATATAAAGGAGAATCTTGGATCAGAAAGTATTGTCTGAGAAAGAAATTATTTTTAATTAAAAAAAAAAAAAACTTTGGAGAAAGAGCATGGGTCTCAGAAGACGGGGGTCTTGAAGAAAGTGGAGGCCAGACTGAACTGAGGAGACTTGGAGACCGCAAGGAACATCTATTCCAACAAGTATTTACCGAAGGCCTGGACGATGTTATCGTAGGTGCCCGGGAAACATTTTAACGGCATCATTGTGGGGGCGGGGGCAAAAGAAAGCAAACAAAAATCAATATACTTCAGGTCACAGCAAGGGCTTTAAGAAGTTGTGTGGTACAGAGGTGGGTGGTGATTGAGAAGCAGAAACCTACGCAAAGGTCCAGGGAGACAGACACCTGAAGTAGTAACAGGACCCTCTGATTTGGGTTTAGCAGAAATCATGAGCTCTGATTGCTGGGTTCCAGCTGCGGCTCCAGCTTAAATAGGGAAGCCAGGCCACAGCCCAGGAGGTCCTGGCCACAGAACAGAGGTTTACTGACTGCTTCTGTTCTGCTTCTGTTTAGAGCCCTGTCCCTCCTCCATTCTAGCAGAACATTGTCCTGACCTCAATTGACAGTAGGAACCGCTAGGCAACTACTCAGATTGGTTATTTACTTTCAGGACTGGGAGGTGACGTTGGTCCACTGGTCTGTGCGTTGGGAGTGGGTAGCTGCATGGGAAGGTGGCTCAGGCAGCGGACTCCTAAAGACATTGGCGGTCACGCTCATGGGGCAGTGAGAGAAAGGAATAAGCTCTTTTCTCTACTCGTCAGGGATTCCTAAACTTGACTTTACCCAGATAAACTCTGTCTTCCCTCCCTTCCTCCCTTTCTTCCTTCCTCTCTCCCTCCCTCCCTCCCTTCCTTCTTTTCTTCTTCCCTCCCTCCCTTCCTTACTCCCTCCTTCCCTCTCTCTTTTTCTTCACCTTCCCTCCTTCCTCTCCTCCCTCCTTTTACCCCCCACCCTGATCATTCCCTTCTCCCCTCTGTCTCTCTCTCCCTCCTTCTCTCCCTGAAGAAATAAGGAGGGACCAAGAATTTACTATACAACTTTGTGAACTGCTTAAGCCCAACTAAGCCTTAGTAGTTTTTTTTCTCCAGTTTTATTAGCGCTGATAACTGTACTCTCTCAAACAGTCTGATGAGAGGACTAACGAGAAAGCCCACGCAAGGCACTTACTAGATACCGCCCAGGACATAGCAAGGATTTGAGGAGGTTTTAAGGAAGGTTTGAAAATAGTTTTTAATCCGTTAACTGTGATTTATTGACCCTGTACCCATCACCTTCTCTAAATAGTCCTATTGCCTTTTGATTTCATTTCAGACTTTTTTTTATGCCTTTTCAAGGGTGTTCGAGCATAGGTCTGGGAGTCCCAGTGTTAGATCTGTTCAAGTGTGACTGCAGCTGGTGTTTATTTATTGATGCTGGGAACAGGAACCCAGAGCCTCACAAATGCTAAACAAGTGCCCCCCCACCCCCCAGCTCCACCTTCAGCCTGTAGCTGATAAAAATGTCTCTGAGGCTGCAGATGGTTCCCTGAATCCCAATCCCTCGGGAAGAGAAAGGCACACTTTTCTCTGCCAAGCACAAACATCAGGAAATAACATTACGTCCCTCCCATAATCCTGGGAAGCACAGCAGATGTCTTCTGTGGACAGTAAGACAAAGCACACACAGTCCACTCACAGAGCTCTCGGAGTCCGGGAGAATCTGACCTTGAGTTTCCCCAACAGGGTCCTTGTTAGTGTCCTCAGAGAGTGGCTGTCAGGTGACCGATGACCTAGGGAGTTGACAGTAGTGCCAACCCCACCTTTCAACATTCTGGTTGCAGACTCTTCTTTGGTTGATGTCTCTGACTATCATGGGCACTTAGGAGCTGGCCGAGAATGACCTGATTCTCTGTAGTGTCCTAGATCGGAATTGGCTTCACAGCAGAGGCTGGAGATGTGATTACAGCAGAAAGTGGCTGTGCCTTTTGACATCCTAGGGATGGAAGACAGAGATAAACAGTAACTGAGGCTTTTGATTGAAGGCTAGCTTTCTGTCCTCTGTGGCCTCCCCCACAACAACCTACTTTTGATGATTATTCTTGGTTAATCCTCATGACAAGTTTATAAACAGAGATTGTGATGACATCCACTTTCAAATTACATCTATTCATTTATGCTGTTGTTGTATTTGTATGCGTGTGCATGTGCATTCCACAGAGCATGTGGGAATGTACTCTTTGTAAGGCTTGGCTTAAATATATACAGAGACAGCCCAGTTGGTCACCAGTGCAAGGTGAGGGATTGGAGTATGTAACGTAGGTAGTCACATTCAGGCAATTAATTGTCTTCTTATTGTCAAGACTTGGAGTTAACTGGGAGCAGACTTTTATCTACAACTGTGGGAACCTCAGCTTCTGAAAGTGAGTTTGTCTCAGCAGAGTGCTGGTAAGTGCTTAATATCCAGCGATCCTGAAATCAACACTCACACTGGTTCGAATGATGGAACCTTCCCTAGGGCCGATTTCAACTCCACTAGCACAGAAAAGAGTTGTCTCTAGCTCTTAGCTATCTCTCCTTGAGGCTGTTCGCGTGCACTGTGACATCTTAGTCTCTGCCAGTCCAGGTTGATCTGTTACAGATGACGACTTGTTTGAGTGTCTCCTTATCTACTGGAAAGGCCACAGAGCAGTCCATTTCTGAAGACGCACACGCGGGCGTGTGTGTGTGTGTGTGTGTGTGTGTGTGTGTGTGTACGCGTGCTACTGAGTACGTCCACAGACATATGTACCTGGGTACATGGGCATATGTGTACATGTGTCTGTGGAGGTCAGAGGTCAACCTTGGATATCATTTGTTCCTCAGGAGCTGTCCTTCTCATTTTTTGAGACAGGGTCTCTCTTTGGCTTGAAGTTCTAAAGTAGGCGAGGCTGCCTAGCCTTGGTCCAAAGGGACCCACCTGTCCTGATTTCTCATGTGCTGGCACATGCCAGCACACAATGTGTTCTAAGGGTTCTGGTCCTCACACTCACTTTACCAAATAAGCTCTTTTGCCCTGTAGGTTTTCAGCCTCTGTATGCACATTTCAATTTCTTGAGGCATATGCCAAGGAATGCTTCCACATTCACAGGAAACACAGTTCCTTGTTAGTTCTCACCTTGGACAGAGCCAACCTGCGAGATGGCCTCGTGTGATAGCACCCTTTCGTCTGTCTCTTGTATTTTGACAGTTTCACGGATTAAGGCAGAATATACGGCACGAAGCCACAGCCAAATCCTGAGCAACCTATGGAGAGGCCCAAGTGGCGGAGAAAAACGCCTCCTGCCAGCGTCATGCGAATGAAGTCGGAAACAGATCCAGGCTTGATGACAGGAGCCCTGGTTGACAGCTTGAGCCTCGTGAGAGAAGCCCTGAGCCAGAGGCACCTAGCTAAGCTATTCTTGAATTCCTCACCCTTAGAAGCTGAGAGATAACAAGCACTCGCTGTTCCCAGTGGCTAAACGTTAGAGTAATTTGATACATAGCAACAGATGATGCAGGCAGTTTCTCACACTTAACATAAATACTTTTGGAGCCTGCTTGGTGTCTGGGATTGGACAGTGAGGCCCAGCTTCAGGTCGAATTCTATCATGCTCCATCTTGGGCTGGTGTGGGCCAGGTCAAAGTTCACAATCAGAGCAGCCTTCTGCCTCCAAAGACCGTGGTGAAGCCTGCCATCCGTGCTCCTGCCACACAAGCTTGACTTAATTTTCTTTTTCTGTTTGTTCTTGCCTTTCTTTCCTTTTTTGAGGGCACAGGGATGGGAGGGTGGAACAGGGAGGAGTGGGAAGAATGTTGAGATACATTGTACGAAACTCAGATTATTAATTGAAGTACTCTTTTTTTAAAAGATAAGTATATTTTTTTCTCTTCTAATGAGATTTAACCTGTGGACAATGTCCCTGGGGTGGAGGGATGGCTGTGTTGAACCATTCTAGCTGGTTTGCCACAGAGCAGGCTGGGCTCAGGGCAAGGTCTCTGCTGCCTCCAAGCAGGTCCATTGTGTCATCAGAATGTTTGACACACAGAAGCCCTGACTGCAACTCTGGACATCAGTTTGGTTGTGCTGAGCCATTCTGGCACAGAGCACCACCACCAATGCCTCAAGGTCAGGCCATCAGTAGCCATGAAGAACTCCAGATGCAATTATCACAGGACACTGTGACATTGAAATACTCCCTGATTGTCCCCCTGGGCACTCTCCTCTTATAAAAGCAGCCCCTCAGGATGCTCTTCGTAGGCAGGTCTCTGAAGTCTTCCCTGCTGTGGCTCTCTCCTGGGTACCTAATAAACTACTTCTGAGTTCATCTGTCTTTGCTGAATTCATTCCCAGTCTGTGTCATCTCTGTCAATTTCATCCCCAGTACAATACTTCCTAAATGGCTTCCATCAGCATCACTCGAACTCAAAATTCCATCCTTCTTAATGCCGTTCAAGGAAATTCACTTAAAAGACATTATCCAGACCATTCTTGCCTCTCTCTGACACCTCTTCCTCCTTTGCTGTAATTTCACATCTTTGTTTTTGTAGGATAGGGCAGCAGTAGAGGTTGGGTAGTAGAAGCTACCTGAGCTTTGGGGTGAGTGAGGTCCACTTCCGGTTGCTGGGTGATGTTGAGTAGGGATTAAGCTCCTCAAGGTCCTAGTTTTCTCCTCCATGGAAAAAGGAGAGTAAAGCCAAACTTTATAAGGTATTGTGTGGAGTAAATACAATGAATACATAAAGTTCCAAGCATGGAGCCTGGCAGAAACTATGCATTGCTTAGACTGGTTAAGTCACTCTCATGATCACAATAAAGGCAAGTGGTCCTCTGGGCTCATGTGGTCCAACCAAGGACATTTCAAACAGATTGAGAGGATGGGTGCAGAAGAAGAGCAAGCTCAGCCTGCCTGGTCTTCTACCCCAGGGGGAGAGTGAAGGCTTTATAGACAGGTGGTGGGAGAAGCAGCCACTGGACCATTGGATATTGGGTGAGTAGAGAGGTCTGCAATGTGGATTTGCTGGGTCCAATGGGCAGTACTTTTATATCTTATCTGTGAATCTCTACAACTGTCAGCTGTTTAGGCTGCAAAGGTGAAGAGCTCCAGGCTCTGTGCTAAGGAGCACATCTTCATGACCCTTTGTACTGTGTTCATGGGGTCACTGAGCTCTGCCTCTGGTGTTAATAACTCTGAGAGGACACTCTTAAGCCAGGCTGTGTGGGTGACGATAAGGGATGACTTCCTAGAGAGGGCAAGCAGAGAGTCTTAAGACTTGAGTCTTTTGCTACATCTAACAGGATTCGCATCAATCAAATCAGCTGTATGTTGTCGCCTTAAAATTTCAACCAGGCTCTTTTAACTACACGGATTCCAAATTTTTGGAGGAAGCATTTGAGTGGGGTTGTCTGTAAGATGTTGATGTTATTGATCCCATAAATATAAAGGGTTTGGTGGTTTCTCTTTTCTTTTCTTCTTTTTTTTTTGAAGATAAAATTAACCAGTCTCAAGTATTTTGTTATAGTCATGAAAAACTAACTAACGCAGAGAGTTGCAGTTGATGTACCTAATCCTAAACTAAGAGGACTGCAATCTTTATCTGCATTTCCATAAGGGCATTAAGGAGAATGCTAGTCCAGTGATGCTAAGATGGAGGTGTGGAGTAGTAAAATTTACTGTGTCGAAAACCAGTCAAATTGTTCATTTCATACAGGTTTCCAAAAGACTTTTCATCTGTCGCCTTTGAATTATATTGGATGTGTTGGTTGGATATTTAGAGAACACATTTGACTGTCTTAGTTGCATTTCACAACACTATGATAAAATACCAGCCAAGAAGCAATTTAAGGAAGGAAGGGTTTAATCTTGCCTCACAGTTGGAAGATACTGTCTGCCATGGTGAGCCAGTTATGGTGGGAAGAGTTTGAGGAGGTAGATGGTCACACTGCACCTGCTGTCTGGAAGCAGAGAGTGAAAAGCTCACTTTCTCCTTGGTAGTGACTTTGGGACCTCAGCCCATGGATGGACTTTTGTCTCATGAGTGATTCCAGCTACTGTCAAATTGTAAGTCAATATTAATTATCTCAATCGAAGACAAATTTCTACCTGAAATGGCTGGTTCTACTAAGTCTTGTTTTCTTTGTAATTATATAAGGAAGACTAAGGTAATGATCCTGATATGAGATCTTTAGGATCCACAAAGTCAAGCTACAAGATGAACCCAAAGCTCCTGGGGAATTCAGAAGGAACTGCTGAGCTTAGATGGCCACTGGGCTCCAGAGTCTCCTAAGTTAGTGTGTTTTTCTAAGATGGGACAGGAGAAGCTATAATTTGGAAACTTAACATTCCACAACCAACTCCTGCCACACAGGGTCATGTTGATAAGACCATGGGCCTCCAAGTCTTTGAACTAAGTCTGTAGCCTTTCTAATTTCCCAAGACCTCCAGGGTGGCAGGGGACACTTCAATCAAGTTGCAGGGCTGCTTTTGCCTTGGACAGATGAAAAGGATGAAGGATGTGTTCTTCCAAGAGAACTGGGGCTTTTTATCATGGCGGAGAAGACAGTGACCATCTCAGGACAGTGGGGCTGGATGAACTAAGCAGGTGTTCTGGAATATCTGCTAATCAAGTTGTTTTCAGAGGACCAGGGGACTGACCAACACTTTAAAAAGACTTGGAGTAGAAGGCATCCATTGATACTGATAGTGGAGCAGTTGGTAAAGAACTCAGAATTCAGTGCGGCCTTGGATAGAGATGTCCATGTGATCTGAAAGGAGAGAAAGGCCCATATTAAATACTATGTAGTCTGCTCTCTGCACTACAGTATCAGGATTGCAAAGCTATCAGAGGACCTGACACTTGTCAACACTTAGGATGTCCTACAAAAATTCAGAATCCAACTAATTCTAAATGTTCCCTGAGGGATCGCTCAGCATAAACGTGGCAGAACATAGGAGTAAGAAAGGTGAGACTTAAGTTGAGTGTGGTTTTTTTCCCCCCCGCAAGTATCCACTGGCCATCAGTGTGGCAACGAAGGAAGTGGTGGAGTCTTTAAAGAATAGGGACCCTGGGAAGACCTTCAGAAAGGATTTCCTGTAGGAGTCTCAGTTCTCAAGAAAAGGTGATTGTTGGGAGCCACGTCAGAGAGATTGCTGCCAGCGTTGAGGCTTGAGGAGTACAGCCCACCATTTCCGTGGGATTATCTCTTGAATAACCCCTTCTGCTGGACAACAGCAGTGATTTTTTAAAAAGTCAATGTCACTTAGTTAAATTGGTTCAAGTGAAACTCTAGAAAGAATAACTTAAACATGTATAGTTAGAAAGATTATCAGCATGATTTGCCAGCTGCTATGGAGAAAGTTATCCGGGGAAAGCAAAACATATTCCAGGGATCCTCTTGTCTGTACCCCACTACAACATATCCCCCCAAATCCAGGGTTACAAGGCCACACCACAATGCCCAGCTTACATGGGTACTGAGGATCCGAACTCAGATCCACATGATTGAGCAGCAAGGGCATTACTTACTAAGCTAGCCCCTCAGCCTCAGGAGCCCTGGCTTCTCACTCTGATACTGACATTATTCTATATATCTGGTTCTGTTTTCTCATATGATTGCAGAAATTTAAAAAAGTGAAGGCATTTTAAACTTTTCTTACAGAAATCACAAGACTTAGAGAAACCCATGAATTAAGACGTTTTGAGACCGGTGGCTAAATACACAGCTTAATGACAGGGCAGAGTTCTGACTGCCAGAAGATAGCCCAAACGGTTGCACAGAGGCACAGACAGATCCTGTCCCTTGGGATTGTGGGTAGCAGACATCCTGGGCGCAGCATGAGTCATGTCCGGTGTGCAAAAACATGCAAGCAAAGCCAGCAGGCTTCACCTTGGGGATAGATAGGATAGCTTCAGTCCTTCAAGAGCAACCTTGACGGTCTAGAAAGAAAGAAAACAGAGCAAGGGACAATAACTGTAGAAGGAATAAGGAAAATGAAATAGGTGAGCTTCAACAAGCACACCATCCCCCTTCCTGCTGCTCCAGGGACTTCTCTCTTCACTGGGGGATTTTATGGCACTTCTTTTAGCCCATGCAAGGAAGGCTGCACTAAACAGCTGCTTCACAGACCACAGAGAACGGTAAACTTGCATCTACTAGCCCTTGGCAATCACCCTTGTTTAAATTGCATGCTTCGGCGGCTGCTTTTCCACGGCTGAGTCACAGACCAGCCTAGAAAACCCCGGTAAACACCATTTCTGGATCCAGTCTCACTTCCTGGAAGCCTAGCTCACTGGGGTAGAGCAAGAGCGCCGCTGTGTGTCTCATATGACTACTGCAGGCTCCTTCTTAGATGAGTTGGGGCGAAACAGGGAAATCAGGGTAGTGGGCTTTCTGAGTCTGTAGCATTTGGTTTCAGAAAGATGTAGGTACATCACTCAAGAATCTCCAGAGAAGCAGGACCTGTCAGAGATTTGCCTAAAGGAAGGCATGTATATGTGAGTACTAGCAATTAAGAAATTTCTGGGACTGGCTGGCAGGCTGCAGTATAAGCAGGAACTAGGACTACAGGTTTTTAATCTATCATCTACCTATCTATGTATTTATTTATGTATCTATTTATGTAGGTATCATTCTATCATCTATCAATATATCTATCACCTATCTATCTATCAGCTATCTATCATCTATCAATCATCTATCTATCAATCTATCTATCTATTACCTATTTATCTATCATCTATCTAGCTCTCTATCTATCTGTCTTTATTTTTTAATTACTCGCAGATGTCTCTCTCTCTCTCTCTCTCTCTCTCTCTCTCTCTCTCTCTCTCTCTCTCTCTCTGTGAGTACAGGTACCCATGGAGACCAGAGGCATTGGATCACTCTGAAGTTGGACTTACAGGTGATGGTAAACCAGCTGATGTGGATGCTGGGAATCAAAGTTGGGTCTAGAAGAGCAGCATGGTCTCATAAGCGCTGGGTCATTCTCCAGCCTCCAGGGCTATCGTTTTGAAGCAATGCTACCCGGTAATAAGTGCTGTGTGTCAACTTGGTTTTCCCAGTGTCAGTGATGAAGCTACTGAACAAGCCATTTGATTTTCATAGCATGAAGGATAAGACGAACTAATGGCTTAACAGACACTTGATGTGTTTTTAAACTAATAGAATGTAGAAAATCTTCTCTCATACAATACATCCTGACCGCAGTTTTCCCTCCTTCCACTTCTCCCTGACACCCCCCCCAGCCTCCCCTCTCCCCAAATTGATGCTATATTTTATGGCTGATGTTTTTTTGCATGACCTATAACACTTGAATGGAGGACTCAGCTCATCAGAGACCCACCCATGGAATACACATGCACACCTTCCTTCTTTGATCTGAAACATGATGTGCATTAGTTGCTTTTCTCTTTGCCATGGCCAAATACCTGAAATAAACAAAGGATCCATTCTTTTCTTTTGGGTCACTGTTTCAGAGGGTTCAGTCTGCCATACTGCCTGCATGCTTGGATAGAATGTTGTGGTGGCAGGGGGGCATGGTGGAGGCTGCTCTTCACTTCTTGTCAGACAGGAAACACAGCTAAGGGGATTTATTGGATTGGTTTACACAGTTTGGAGCCTGGAATGAAACCCAACAAGGGCTGTCTGCACCCTAGAGAGGCAGAGAAGCAGGTGATTATTTAGTCCAAGAAAATGGAAGCCTTGGAGCAAAAGGAAGCCACTGTTGAAGCCCAGTCTGAAGTCCCTGGGATAAGTCACTGGTGAGAGTCCACACTGAGAGACCACAGAAGATAGAGTCTGCTCTTGGGGATGGAAGCAGCCACAGGTGTACCCTTCAAAAGGAATGGAGCCTGCACATGCTGTCTGACTTCTCCCACTTCTATGGCCCCCACCTGCTGGATAGTGCTGTCCACAGCCAGGGAGGGTCCTTCTCCCTCAGTTACTGTCCCATTCGTCAATCCTGTTTGGAAATTATCTCACAGACATACCCATTGACATCTCTAGGTCCAGTCGAATTATCTGCTGGGTCAATGAGATGGCTCAGCAGCTAAAACCATTAAAAGCCCTATAAGCCTGGTGACCAGAGTTCACCTGTGGAATTTCTAGTGGAAGGAGAGAACAGACTCCTGAAAGTTTTTCTCTGACCTCCACATGTATGCAATGGCATGTGTGCAGCTTCTCTCTCTCTCTCTCTTAATTAAAAATGTAGAAGTTAGATATCACATTTTGCAGCTTTGCCCTTTATAAAGCTTATTTATAAATAAATGCTTATTCCAAGCATTTGCTGTGCTATTTTCTGCTTATAGCTTCCTCAAAACACTGTCACCCCTCTTTCACACAATGGCCTCCCCTCATCCCCCAACACTCATCCTAATATTTCACCTCCCATCCCAGTTTCATCATGGGACTTATCCATGGGGTTTTCTGTCATAGAAGTCTGTCAGCGATTCTGATTACTGGCATCTAGTCCCATACAGCTGTATACAGCTGTGGGATGCATCACATGATATGCTCAGGCATACATATATCATTCACTGGTCATGTGCACCCTCCTTCCTTCTGCTTTCTCTGCCCTTCCCTCTTTGTTCTCCTCCCAGTTCCTTCCCCTTCTTATTTTAAACACGTTTTTATCTTGGTTATGGTTCTGTTGCTGCAAAGAGACACTGTGACCACAGCAACTCTTATTAAGGAAAACATTTAATTGGGGCTGTCTTACACGTTCAGAGGTTTAGTCCCTTGTCATCCTGGGAGCATGATGGCACCTAGGCAGACATGGTGCTGGAGAGGAGCTGAGAATTCTACATCTAGATCAGCAGGCAGCAGGAAGAGAGAGACACTGGGGCTAACTTGAGCATTTGAAACGCCAAAGCCCCCCCCCACCAGTAACACACTTCCTCCAACAAGACCACACCTCCTAATAGTACTATTTCTTATGAGCCTATGGGAGATATTTTCATTCAAACCACAATTTTAGTATCTTCATGTTTTAGTTTACTATCCTGTTGCTGTGATAAGATATCAATGTCCTGATAAGAGCAACTTAAGGAAAGGGAGACATTTTATTTTGGCTCACAGTTCCAGGGGTTACAGTCCACTGTGACAGCAGGCACGGAAGGCTTGGTGACAGGGGCAGGAGCCTGGCTGGTCACATCACATCCACACTCAAGAAGGAAAGCATGAGCAGGAAGTGGGGCTGGACTATAAAGCCTCAAACCCCACCCCTAGCTACTCACTTCCTCCAGGAGACTCCACCTCCTAATGCCTTCACAACCTACCCAGACAGTACCACCAGCTGGGGACCAGTATTCAAATGTATATGACATTTCCTGTGGGGGACATTTCTCATTCTGCAATCTTGCACTAGAGAAAACAAGTGACTCGTACTTCCGTATATGCCTAGTTGTCTTAATGTGTGGTCTCCCAGTTCTACCACTTTTCCTGCAAATAACAGGACTCCATTTTCCTTTTTCACTGGATAATTATTATTTATGGATAAGCATTGTATATTCATACACATATATATAAATATATACATATATACATTATATATTCATATATATGTATACACCTGCATATATGTGTGTGTGTATGCATGTGTGTGTGTATATGTGTGTGTATGTATATATATACATATATACATATATATACATATACATACATACACATATACACATACACACACACACACACACACACACACACACACACACACATACACACACATATATATAAAATAAACTCAAGCACCCAGGCTAATTCCAAATCTTGGTTAATATAAATAGAGTCAAAATAAATATGAGTAAATGCCGGCCTGAACTTCGCTCCAGCCTGGCTGGAGGAGGATCCCGAGTTGTGTGAGAAAGAGATTTTGGGAGACAGCTTCAGAGAACAGCTCACTTTAATGAAGCAGCAGGAGTGATATGTGTGCCATAGGAGAAAGATGGGGGGATGACCTATGTGGTGGTGTGCTATTGGTCAGGGCAGGGATACTAAGAAAGCTTCCTTTGTATGCAGGGGCTCACAACCAGGTCTGGGTGGTCATGTGTCATTGGCTGGGTTGAGAGTATTTAGAAAGTTCTATTTGCATAGCAGAGGTTAGAGTGGCCAGGGGAAGAGACTGAGGGCAGTACCATTCTTGAGGTGGAAGTCCAGGGTGCTATAAGAAAGCAGGCTGAGTAAGCCATGAGGAGCAAGCCAGTAAGCAGCACCCCTCCTTGGCCTCTGCATCAACTCCTGCCTCCAGGTTCCTGCCCTGCTGAGTTCCTTCTCCCATCAATCACTAATTAAGAAAATGCCCTACAGCTGGATCTTATGGAGCTCAACTGAGGTTCCCTCCTTTCAGATAACCCTAGCTTGTGTCAAGTTGACGTAAAACTAGTCAGCATAATAGGCACCCCTTCAATATTCTTTTTTTTTTTTTTTTTGTCAAAGCAAGTTTTCTCTGTTGTAGCCTTAGCTATCCCAGAACTCACTCTGTAGACAGGTTGGCCTCAAACTCACAGAGATCCACCTGCCTCTTTCTTCCCAGTGCTGGGATTAAAGGCGTGCCCACACCCAGCCAGAAGTTTTTAAAAAACTTAAACACTATTGACAAACTTTGGTTTTGCTTCCTGTACTTTTACATCCTTAAATGTATTCTTCTTTGTTGTTGTTGTTGTGTTTCCTGTGAAAGGACTGCTTTTCTGCTTTCTCCATCAGTAATTTCATAACTGGTTTGTTGAAAAGTCTTTGATTTTTATGCATTGATTTTTTTTTACCGTGGATTTGCTTATTAGTTGTAAAACACTGTTGGAAGGTTATTCAAGGATTTTAGTAGTAGAATCATAACCTTTGAACGGGGATAGTTTGACCTCCCGCTTTCCAGGCTTATGCCTTCTATTTAATCGGTTCCTAAATGCTCTGGCTAGCATCTTTAGTGGTTCGTAGAATAGTGTACTGCTATGTAGTGATTACTGTGGACATGCTCACCTCCTTCCTCATCTTAGAGGAGATACATGCAGGGCTGCTGAGGCAGACACAGGTGGATCCCTGGGGCCCAAGTGTCAGTGAGTCTAGCCTGCTTGGAAAGTTCCTGGAAAGTGAGAGGCTCCATTTCTTAAAAACACCACCACCACCACCACCACCACCACCACCACCACCACCACCACCACCACAACAACAACAACAACAACCCCAAATGAGATGGAGATATGGCTGGGCAATTCTGAGCATTTGCTGCTCTTGCAGAGGACCTAGGTATGATTCCCAGCATCCAGATGACAGCTCCCTATCATCTGCAATTCCAGTTCCAGGGATTTGACTCCTTTTCTGACCTCCACCTCCTGAACACATGTAGTACACAGAGATACACGCCGGCACACACATATACACATAGAATTAAATAAATATTAAACAAGTAAACAAACAAACACATAAGCAAGGTGAATGGCACCTGAGGTGGAAAAGCACCCACAGTGGACCTCTTGGCTCCACATACATGCACGTGCACACATGTGCATGCGGACACACACACACACACACACACACACACACACACTCACATACACATCCCCTAATACAAGGATTGTTGCTAACTGTATGGATGAAAACAAGAGAAAATAAAGAACAAAATCTCTTTTAAAAGAAATGTGCTGTGCTTGTGATCATTTAGAAAATGTTGAGATTCACATGCTCTGTAGAGGGCAGTATTTCTCCTTGCCTAAAGTGTTTTCACCCCTTTAAGGCAAAACAGTTAAATCCAAGGAGAACAGAAATTTAAATAACTGTCCAGATTCAGTGTTGATAGCAAAGACCTACTGGGAAGGAGACATCTTTGACACCTGCAGTTGTGGCTGGGATTTATTCTTTAGCACCTAGGGCTGAACATCAGGGCTTCACGTTAAGAAAGAGACAGGATGAGACAGAGAAAGCTACGATGGAAAGAGCTCCCACTGACTCTCGGTGTGACCACCAGATTGAGTATCAAGGAATTGTTAAGCAGAGAGGACTCTCAATCGTCCCTAGGGCTCCCTCTTAACTTAGTCCCCACTGCTGATGAAGTCTACTCAAAATTCCTTGTCCATGCAGTCATTTGTCTTTTCAGACCTGGTGCTGCATCTCTGACCTGTTCACCTTTACCGTCTCCGTGGTTCTGTATCTTGTCCTGTATCCCAAGCCAGCTCAAAGGCCTGCCTTGACTCCATGACCCTACAGCCTGTTCTGTGTGCTTCCTGCAGCCCTCTGACTTGTCTCTGGTTCAGGACTATTCACATTGTATCAGCCTTCTGTCTCTTCTCCAGTAAAGTGTCTCTGAGCTCCGCCGAGGCCTCTTTAATTCTTTGGTAGCCATTCACTATCTATCTACTGTGGGGCTGTCCTGGATTGAGGTGAAGCAGAAGCATGCTTGGAACCCTGGAATTCTCATTTCTGAGAGTTCTGGAAGGAGTTTGACAGACCACAAGCTATGCTGCCTGCTCACAGCAAGGCACCACCCCCTCAAAGGTATGGAACCTGGAAAATTGCTTATCTGGAGCTGTAACTCAATTCTCCATATATGACCATATAAGATCTCTCCCTCTGGTCCCTAGGAAAATACCTAGGTCCAGGCTGCAACCCCCAACTTGCAAGTGGGGCTGTCGTACCCAAGGTGTCCTAAGCCAATGGGTTTCCCCCTGACGTCCCTAGATACCAGAAACCATTCCTCTTGCTCTATATGTAACCCTGCTCCCCCAATAAATTGAGTCACACCCAGCTGCCTTGATTTCCTGGGAATTCTGTACATTCCGCTGGCTCACAGTTTCCCAATCAGGGACCAGATAGAGCTGCATATAGCCACCCTGCAAGGCTTCCCAACCTGGAGCACCTCCAAGGGCAGAGCTACATCACAGAGATGAGGAGCTGCCTCTGGATTTGAAAATTACAATATGCATGTATGTATCTATCAATCTATCTATCTATCTATCTATCTATCTATCTATCTATCTATCTATCTATCTATCATCTATCTATCTATCTCTATATATCTATCTATCATCCATCTATAGATATAGTTACTGTGTGGTGTATAATCTGTGTTCTGTGAGTTAATAGTAACAGCTAATATTGGACTAAAAGTGGTCCGGAGAGATGTTCATACCTGATGCTGTACTTTGTCTCCACGGTCCTCTGACCTCTATGGCCTTCTTTTTGGGCCTGCATGGTCCTGGATCTTGCCTCTAAAGCCTATAATGAATTTTTCCAGGGAGACATGTTAAACTCTTAACAGCTTTCATACACAGCGTAGTGGCAAAGAGTACTTGCTGCTCTTCCCCAGAGGATCCATGTTCAGTTCCCAGAACCCACTGGGGCAGTTCACCGTCACATGTAACTCCAGATCCACAGGATCTGCCATCTTGTTTGACCTTTCTTGATGCTGCACTCACATGGCATGCACTCACACATACACATACTTTTTTTTTTTTTTTTTTTTTTTAAAAAGATTAGAACAAAAAGAACACTGTGTTTGCCAGTGGCCGGCTATTAAGGAGAACTGGGACTATTTGGCAAACTGCAGCCAACACACCTGATGTTACTTGTGGACTGTTTGCTATTCAGTCACTTCTATCACTGGGGAAAGATACACTCCATTTCCGGCATGGCAAGCCCACAGCACAGGACATGGTACTGCATCTGTTTTTCCCCTTGGAGTAGCAAAATAAAGGGAGCCAAATTCTTGCTGAGAAATTCTCTGTGGGAAATGAGGGTCACATGGAAGGGGAAATGGGGCCAGTTTATGATTAACTACAATCAACTACTCTTTTGAGGCCATGCTAATGAATTTCTCCAGGGAGGTATGATTAGCCCTTAACAGCTTTCGCACACAGAAACCCATTTGTGAGTCCACAAAAGATTATTGTGTCTCCCAACTTCCTCTCTCTCTTTCCCATCGAGTCAGGAGACAATGCCCTACAACAATAACTCAGAAATAAAAAGTCAAAAAGAGAAATTATACAAATAGCTTCTTAAGTTTAAAATTCTAGGAGAGGCAGCTAAGAGGAGGCTCTAGTGAATTCTTTCTTTACTGTTCATGAGTGCAAGAGACCCTTAAGATGGAAGGGTCCTCAGAAGCCACCGGAGTCCGTGCATTCTTGTTTTAGAGAAAAGAAAAGGATTTAATCCTTGTAGGAAGAGAGATTTGTAGACCAGGAGTCCTGTGAGATCTGGCTGAAGCAAAGGTCATGTCAGGATTCAGCTGTTTAAATGTCACTTGCTTTTTTCACTTCCTAAAGGAGGTACAGGGAGCTCATTTCACTGTCTTTCCTACAGCTTGGGTTGTGGTCACAGATGGAGGTTTAGTGGGACAATGCAGATGTGTCCTCAGCATTTTGTGGACCTGGTGGGTCAGTGTGCTCCCTGCCTTCATCGTGGGACTACTTTTCATGCATTGGTTTCTGTGCTGAGACCTGTTTCTGGAACACAATCACAGTCAACAATAAAAATCTCTCTGGCTGTTTTCTGAGCAAAATTTTCTGTAATGTGGTTCACGGGGCAGTAACATCTTGAGATGCTTTTTATACGTCTTTACAGAAGTATCCCTTGGCTATTGGAGCTTGAAACAGATGTGTGTGTGTTTGTGTAGGTGTGTGTGTGTGTGTACACTAGAGATCAACTTCAGTGCCATCTTCAGAGCCCTTGTTTTTTGAGTCAGGGTCTCTTACTGGTCTGGAGATCACCTATTCAGCAAAGTTGACTGGCCAGCTCTAGGGATCACCAGTCGCTCTCCCTAGGATTGCAATTATACACCGAGTCTTTTTTTTTTTTTTTCCTTAATGTGGTTTCTGGGGCTCAAATTCAGGTCCCAAGTTTGCATGACAGAAATGGCTGGGGAAGTTCTGATAAGGCATTCGTGGAGAGCTCTGGATTGAAAGTCCCCACTCAGAGCAGAGAGATCACTATGGAGAGTTCTCTCTCTCCTGTTTCTCGTTCCCACCACAGACATTTTTAATAGCATGGGACACACAATGGTTGTAGCAGGATGCTTTGAATAAGGTTTTTTTTTTTTTTTTTTTTTTTTTTTTGTCCTGTGCAGCTTTCCTTATGGTCCCATGCCACTTGGACTTCTGGGAACTTCACTTAGAATATGAAGGAGAGAGGGTGGGGGTGGGTTGGAGTTGGCAGTTGGTGGGTTGATTTGTTAGATGCTAATTCAGTTCAGTTCCTGTTCTCCAACTTTAGGACAGCCAAAAAAGGCTGTGAAGATTTCTTCCTTTCTCTCTTTCTCTCTTTCAAGGCTGCTACAAGAGCAATGAAGATTTCTCTCTCTCTCTCTCTCTGTCTCTCTCATTTATTCATTTCTTTCTCTTTCCTGAGATAGAGGGTAAAAGGCACAGTAGGAATCTGTTACAGTAGTATTCTACTACAATAGTAACCTATGTTGGAAGTAGGTGTATGTTTTAAGATATCTTTAGCTGTTTGCTGTTTTCCTTTCTCCCTGTTACAGAGTTAGGGTGTCAGTCTGTCTTAGGACAAGGACTTATCTATCGAGGATATTTCCAACAAACATGCAGGAGCCTGGGACAAAGAAGCTGTCTTCCCTCCCATAGTCCATTTCAACAAGTGCAAGGAGCACATGAAAATTCACCAATTTGGTTTTTATTGCACCTGCCTTCTTCTTCCTCTATTTAAGTCAAGAAAACTCTGGGATGGAAGATTCATCCGAATTCTTTGAGTGCATAGAGGAACTGATATTTATGGGTTTCATTACCTCTGCCTTATCTAGATACTGATTTAGGTTAAGAAGTGGGCGGAGGGACAGGTGCTGTGGTGCACGCCTTTAATCCCAGCACTTGGTAGGCAGAAATAGATGCGTCTCTGTGAGCTCAAGGCCAGCGTTGTCTACACAGTGACCAGGTCATCCAGAGCTGCTTGGTGGGACCCTGTCTCAAAAAAAGAGTGAGATCAGAGAAACAGGTTAAGGTCAGTTGATACTCTCTTTTTTGGGGGGGGGGGCATTAAACTAGCTGCCCAAAGGCATCCTGCTGGCTCACCTGTAATGTGAATGTGTCCTCAGGTTTTACACGTTGGACATTTGGTTTCTGGTGCAACAATATTGATCCTTTGGGCGTTAATTGGACCATGAGAGCTTGCCTCTAATGAATGGGGGAATTCATTTATGAATTAACAAACTGTCTCGGGAACAGCTTTCTATGTTAAGCTCTCTCCAGCATGCTGACTCTTCAGCTGTGTGATGCCCTTGGCCGTGCTCTGATGCAACAGGAACACTCTCACTAGATGTCATAAGTGATATGACCATGCTCTTGGACTCCCCAGCCTCCAGGACCAGGAATTAAACAAACCTGCATGCTTTATAGGTCTTTTGTTAGCAGAAACTAAGACAGAAAGTGTCTATTCAGCATCTCGGGCTCAAAGCTTTGTAAAAGGACCCCAGAGCTTAACACAACTGGCATTATGATAGAAGCCCATTCAGGCCTCGGAACTCAGCAAGAAACAAAGCCTGAGTCAACGATCTCAGGATGAAACTAAGAAAGTTACTAAATGTACTAACCTTGCTTTTCGGCTTCTGTAGTTCTGCTCTTTGTTAACTGTTCTTGTTAACTGAACTGTATCAACTCAGAATATGTTTGTTATGCTTAAAAAGCCCCAAATGGCAAGGCCTGGGGCCACATGACTTGGGCGAGTTCCCTGTGCAGCCAGCTGGCTATAAAGACTTTCTATTTGGCTTCAGGTGTTTGTGTGTTTTCTGAAGGACTTCCCTCGAAACAACTGGAAATGATAAATGAAGGAGTTTTCCTAAAGTGATTAGTTCACATGTATTCTTTTAAAAATCCTAAAGTTAATTTATTTTACGTTTTTGAGTGTTTGCCTTCATGCGTGTCTGTGTACCACATGCACGTCTGGGGCCTGTGGAGGTCAGAAGAGGATGTCAGGTTCCCTGGATCTGGAGTTAAGGATGCTTGTAAATCACCATATGGGTGCTGGGAACCAAACTCAGGTCCTCTGTGAGGGTTGTTGTAGGGTATTCGCCAGAGGAGACAACTCAGACGTGCATGGGTTTAAGTCAACAGAAAATCTTTATTAACAGGCTGGTGACTACACTGGGTATACAGGATCCCAGGATAGGCCCGCGCCTTTCTCAGGGAGAGCTGGGTCAACACACTTCAGTTAACAAGAACAGTTAGCCAGAAGCAGAACCACAGAAGCCAAAAAAGCAAGGTTAGTACATTTAGAGACTTTCCCAGAGCTATGGACTTTGATGAATTGGATCTTTGTTTCTTGTTGGCTGGTTGTGTTGTCTACATGCTAGTTTTATAGACTGAATGGCACCTCTGTCATGGAGTCAGTTGTGCTAAGGTCTGGGGTGAGGTGGGGGGGGTCCTGTTACAGGGCAACACATGCTCTTAACTGTTGAGTCATCTCTTTACTCCCCCAATTTACATATATTCTTGATCAACCTAACTTTATAATAAATCAACTAGAGATTTCAGATCTTGGATCTTATACAAGTCTCATACATCCTCCTGCCCCCTGTCCCCTACCTCTTACCTCCTGCCTCCAGGTCACAGAAGTAGTCTCGAGTGTGTTCAGATAACCAAGAAGAAAGTGACTGATGCGCCTAGCAACACTGGCAGCTGAAGGTCCCTTGTAAGAGTCTTCTTCCTAGACCTTGAGCCTACATCTAAATCAGCAGCTGCTCTTTAGCAGAGACGCATGCTGCTTAGTAAGCGTGCAACCGAACTTTTGAGCCTGCTCTGGTTTGATCTGAATGCAATTCAAGCTGCTTTCTCCCCAAAAATGGGATCAAATTCTGGGGAGACAAACATTTTTCTGCTCCATTTTCCTCGGAGGCCAATTCCATGCTCTGTTAAAAATAAGGAACCCGTGGGGTGGTTTTCCAGATTTCACCAGAAGATGGCACTATCTGAAAATTTATTTATGCATCTCCACAAAACAAAAATCTTGTTTTTCATCACATTGAAGCCTAAGGTTCTGAAACAGAACTGGATGAAAACCAAGTAGTAGAAAACACAGGTCATGTTATGAAAATTCTTTGCAGTCCTGGGGGATATTTCTATGAAAAGTTTTGGAGAAAAAAAATGATACTAACAGCGTCCTCCCTCCCCCCAGATCGCCTATGTGTGGTCTGGAATTTTGGAACACATTCTCAGGTTCCTGTGGGGAAGGGTACAAGAATAAAGGACTCTTCTGTGGCTGTAAATAACAACATGGGTTGGGACTGGAAGGATCATGCTTCTAGAAAGAACCAGTTTCATGGCTGCAGCGCTGACCTTTCCTGCTGCCCCAGAGGAACAGAAACTTCCCGACTGCCACAAATCCAACCATTTGGCCTTTCTTACTCTCATGGAATTTAAGAGTTGGATACGACTTTTGAGAACATTTGGTTCAAACTTTCTCCCAGCACGGAAGTCATTCTCATTATCTCCCTGGCCACAGTAAGAAAGAACATCTGTCTGTGAACTCATCAAAGAGATCCCACATCCATGTGGCCCCTGGGGCGGGCTGGGGAACAGGGTGGGAGATTGCCTCTGCAGCTGTGGTGCTGGTCTTGGTATCCCATGAGTGCTATATGCTCTTCATTGAACACCCTCACTGCTCTAATAGACGCAACGCTCGGTGGGCTAGACAGCAAGCAAACCAGATTGCATGCCTCCTTTTACTGAATCTCACAGCCAGCATTTGAGACAGGTTCTGTTGTTCCCTTGAGCGAAAATGAAGGACTTGGTACTCAGGGGGATTAAGTCACCTGCCCCAGGAAACTTGGCTCTTAAGAAGTGCAGGCTTGCCATGAATGGTCTATCTGACCCAAAGTTCATGCCTTGAACTGAACCTTGGTACTGATAGTCATTTCTCTCTGTATGTGAATGGCTTGGAGGAATTCAAGATCGCGGCCAATGGAGCCTTTTCACCTGGACCTCACCCAGGGCACCTAACTCACAGGACATCTAGATCATTCTCCTGATGCTGTTCAGCAACCTGTCTAAGCTCTATACCTTCTGTCTCACAACAGCCCTCTAGATATTTCATTCTAAGATCACGTCCCGGATTAATCCTTTCCTCCTAAATTGGATTAAATCAACACGGTTTTCTAACTGCTCTCTAAAGATATGGCTTTTAGGACTGGGGAGATGGCTCAGTCAGTAAAACACTTGCCTTATAATCGAGAGGGCCTGAATTTGATCTCCATAACTCAGATAAAAAGCCAGTGCAGTGACTCTAATCCTACCACTGGGGAGCCAGAGATATGCAGATTTTATAGCCAGTCAGTCTTGCAAAATTGGTGAGCACCAGGTTCAGTGAGAGACCCTGTCTCAAAAATTAAGGTGAAGAGTGTGTGCGCACGCGCGCACACACACACACACACACACACACACACACGTACATGCACACAAATATGGCTATCAACCAGCTATCTTATGGCCCCTTGTAACTCACTAACCCCCTTGGAGTCCTGTTTCCTTGTCTGTAGGCCTCATTGTACATGTTGTAATCTTCTGAGACCTGCGGTAACTCACTGAACATCTGCCTTCCCCGTTAGACTCTGTGAGGCCAAAGTTGTCTGTTACCATCAACTCCCTGGAGCTTCATCTAGGTCCCTCCATGGTGCAGCTGTTCAGTTGATAAAATAAGCAGTCTGTAAATGGGAATAATCATACCTTCCTTCCTCCTACACAAGATGATCATGAAAACAAATAAGGGATTCACTCATGCAAAAAAACAAAAAAAAACAAACCAACAAAACAAATCAAAAGAAAAAACACTGTGTCCTGTTAACAAACAATACTACCATCAGCAGAAACAAACAAGTTACATATTGGGTTTATTAAGCAACCCACTTTTTTCTTGGCTAAAAGCCAAAAATGTTCTCATGCCTCTTGGCAGCCTTACTGCAGGACAAAGCCACCAAAAGTATTTGGGAGGCTCTGCTCTGATTCCTAGGTGATGTTAGCATTACATCTTCAGAGGGTCAATGTTAGGCTAGCAGTGAAGGACTATTGAGAGAAAAAAAACAAAAGAACAAAAAACTCTTCTGGTCAAGAGACTAGAGAGTCTCTGGCCTGGGTGGAGAGAGACCACTCCAGCTGGGCTGGACCAATCACCTGGTCAAGAGACAGCCACTAGGAAGACGGGAAGAGTGGAGAGGTGTCCTTAATCCAGGCTAACGAAGTAGGCAGGATAATGAGCTCTTTAATGAGATAGTGTCCTTCTCCTTCCCTGAGTCCCTGACCCTAGCACTGTAGCTTACTGAACTGCATCCATGTAGATGCAAAAATCTATGATTTTACAAAGTATTCAGAAGGGTGCGGCTTCACTTCTCCTTCTTTATCTTTTCTAAGTGTGCCTTCTTTGACACCCTGTGCTTCCCTAAGACTCAGAGTTCCCTCGCTCTTTCCCGGAAGCCTCCTCCTTTCTCTTCCATACTCTGTCTTTTGTCGAGTGACTGCTTGTCTGCCATGTGTCTGACCCCCGTGTCAGCTTAAATGGCGTAACTCTACCCCCCCCCCCTCCATTTTTCTCCTCTGGGAGGCTGCTGAGATTTATAGCTGGAGATTTATTGCCTGCCCTGGGGATTTTTGTTTTAAATTCTAATAAAATTGTTCTTGAGGCTCAAAAATATAAATAATATGATAATATTATTCGTTTGTATGGAAGGCAAACTCTAGTTATTTATTGATTAAATTATTCTGCTGGGTCGTTCATGGTCGCGGTGATGGCGGCAGCAGTGGCAGCAAACGCCTTTACTCCCAGCACTCAGGAGGCGGAGGCAGGTGGATCACTGTGAGTTGGAGGCCAGCCTTGTCTACAGAGTGAGTTCCAGGACAGCCAGAGTTACAACAGAGAAACTCTGTCTCGGAAATGAGACAAAACAACAACAGCAAAAACACCCAAAAATATTATTCAGTTTTTCTTTCACTCCCTATTTGTTAACAATGTGCTCAGCGTATTTCAATTAAATTTTTATGGATTTATTTTGTTGGGGTGGGGCTTGCAAATTCCACAGCATGTAGAGATCACGGTCAATGCACTGGAATCAGGTCTCTCTCTTTCCACCGTGCAGATTCTGGGGCTCAAACTCAGGTCTTCATGCTCGTTGGCAGGTGCCTTTCCCCACTGAACAATCTCGCTGGCTCTGGGTTTCAGCATTGAGTTCAAAGCCTGGGGGTGTGGGTTAGTTCTAGAGTTCTTGTCTAGTGTGCACACAGTCCTGGCTTGGAAAAAAAACAACAACGAAAGGATGCTTTTGCTTCTGAGTTCAGCAAATGCTTTCCTCTGCCGCAGCTGTGCCTTTTTCCTGGATCCTAATCCTGGCACTGTTTCTGTCGTTCCAGCTCCATACGGTAGTCTTCCGCTATTGCTCTCCGTCCAACACTGAGGAGCCAGCTGGGTTTCTCCTTGCATTGCTTACATACACAACCCATATATTTGCGTTTTCCCGTTGTGCTCTAAAACTGTTCTATTGGTGGAATAGACTTGGAGACCTGTTTTAGACACAGGAAGGTATTGACATGTCTTAACCTGCCTGTGTTGATGGAGGAGGCAATAGAAAGCATGGATTAAAGTGATTTAATCACAGGATGAAGTGTTAATTGTGTCTGAAAGGAACCCACCCTAGTTTGGGGGCATTTTAGGCAAGAGGAACATAAAAAACCTAATACCTTATGAAAAATTGGTATTGGCAGGGGTGTGTGTGTTTCTTTTCCATAAGAAGTCTCAAGGTAGGATAAATTCTACTCTACTTTCTAATGATTATTATGAATGTATTTCATGAAACTCTATCTTGTTAGATTCTCCACAGTCTGGAAAATAAATAACATATTTAATGTTTTTTATATATATATACACACATACACACATATATGTATATATGTATATATATAAATATATGCAATTATCATATATTATATGACACTGTATATATTATATAATATATATTATAACTATATAATGTAATATATTTAATATTATTCATATGTGTGTGTGTGTATATATATATATATATATATATATATATATAATATTAAATACATATCTTTCTTTAATCCATTGGGTTAACTGAATTTTCTTTTGTTAGTTTAGTTTTTGAGACTGGGACTCATTATGTAGTCAGACTGGCTTCAGATTCACAGAGATCTGCCTGCCTCTGTCTCCTGAATTCTGTAATTTAAGTCACAAGCCCACTACTGTAGGCTCAGTTTCCAAATTACACTTAACTTTAGAGTCCCTTATTCACCATGCTGCAGTGTGGCATAGCGTGAGTCTGCACAGGGTCTGTGGAAACTACCCCAGTAACCGCCTGTTTCCAGAAACTGCTTTTTCTTCCTGCACATTGTTGTTTGCAAAAGTCTTCAGAAGTATAAGAGAGACCCAAAGTCTTGTTCCTTCTTGTAATTTGAGCTTGATTGAGATGCAGATATTAGGGGAACTCCCTCAGAACTTGATGGCATTTCATAGAGATCAATGTTATCCCTGAACCTAGGCCAATTTTTTTTTGTTGTTGTTGTTTTTTTGTGCTTTGTTGTGTTTTTGTTTTTTTGTATGTTAGTCATCCAAAGCACATTTCAAGGAGTTCATTTCTTTCCTGGCCAAATAAAAAGAACTTTCTTTTAAGACTGCTGACACAGACAAGGCCTCTTTGGGGAGAGCTAGCTGGGTGACAGAAAGCATTCTTTCCATCTCAGACATTGGTCCAGAAGGTCGGGGTTGGTCCTGTGACCACCCAAGCCTCAGGCTCCAGGGATCCTACTCCTTGCAAAACCCGTGACATTTTTAACTAAAGCACTGGGCTCAGAGAAGAAGCAGGGTTCCCTTTCTAGCTGGTACTGTCTTAGCTATAGATTTCTGCTGTTCTGCACTGCTCTCCCTATAAGGGACCAGGCCAGGCTATGGGCACAGCATCATTCTGAAGACCACGCCTACTCAGGAGATTCCCAATTTCCTTGGCTTCAAGTCCTTTCCTTTTATGTGGCAGCTTTAGGGCCACAGATTCTATCTCTGGGTTCCAAAAAGCCATATTCTATCCACTAGCTGAAGAGACAAGAACCTCACTGTCCCCCTCTTTCTCCTTTTTCTGTACTGGGTTGACCCCAGGGCACTGTAGGTGGCAGACAAGTACCCTGCCAACCGTGCTATATCCCCAGCCTGCTTGCTTGCTTCTTGACATTTATACCTGGTTGGTTCTGGGTCTCCCAGAACCCACGTCATAGTCAGGGGTGCTCTGAAAGTGTCCCCATTGGGTAGAGCATGACCTCACACATACTGCTTCTCAATGGAGAGTTTCTATCATGGCTCTTTAATACCTAATCCCCAGTAGTGAGCAGACTGGTCTAGGATTCTTCCTTAATCCATGATAACCAGTATGAATCATATCGGCTGTTTGACAATGATCTTATTCTGTCTCTTACCCTGGAGGGTAGGACATGTAGTTGGCTCTTATGCATATGGTGAAACATGGAAGTTCAGTGCATGGACTCTGGGACAGACTGACTTTGGTTCCCATTCCCACATCAATGCCAAGTGACTCTGAGGTTATTCTGAGTTTCCTCATTGTGACTAATACAAAACAGCATGTATGGTAGGTGGTAGAGTAAGGTGTTTGTGCAGATCTAAGTTCAGTACAAATGATCCTCAGCTCTAGATGTGACTGTGTCCTGTAAACACACCCTGAGTTGAAAACGAATCCAGTATACTTCACCTGCCCAACTTCATGGCTTAACCAGAGCTTAACATGCTCAATATATTAGCCCATAAATGGAGGAAAAAACCATCAATGCAAAGCTTGCTTTATAATAAAACTGTTGACTATCTCATACAGCTTATTGGATATTATTTTGAAAGAGAACACGTAGAACTGTGAAATGAATCTGCTTCTGCACGTCATGAATTCGGAAAGTCACGGTCATGGATCACCTGTACTGAACTCACAAAGTGTAGAGTGCCCGGTGCAAAATAAATTCTCTACAAAGAAATGGAAGAGGCGTCCAAGAAAGAGAAAGGGCTTCTGTTTTCTGGTCCCACAAGTTCCAGGACTCAAACGATTCCATGGCTCCTCGGAAATTGGTTTACTGCCCGGTGTTGTGGGTTCCTTTCTGTTGCTGTGGTAGGTGCCACGACTAAAACCCTTTCCATCCTCAGGTTGCTTCGGTCATGGTGTTTGATCACAGCAAAAAAACCCTAAAAGACACTAGGTCATGGGGCAAATCTCTTTTTAGTTTTTGAAGAGCCTCCATGCTGACTCCAGAGTGGCTGCACAAGTCTACATTTCCCCCCCCCCCCAGGAGTGAATAAGGGATCCTCTTTTTATTTGTTTCTTGGTGACAGCCACTTGCCTGGAATGAGACAGACTCTCAAAGGGGTTTTAACCTGCACTCCCCTAATGACTGAGGGTGTTGAACACTTCCTCAAATATTTATTATCCCTCCATGTTTCCCCTTTGAGAAATCCCGATCCAGCTCGTCAGTCCTCTTAGTGACTGGGTGATTTGTCTCTCACCCTGGGGCTGTGGCAGATTCAACTCAGACTCCCTGACTTGTGGGTGTTCTCTATACTCAGGCCCCCAGAATAACTCAGTTTAAACAATAGATTTGCTCCTCAGATGGTACCCAGCCACTGCCTCTGAGTTACACAGAGTGAGAAAACGTGGTTCCTCTCCACTGCTGACCCTTCGTCGGAGGAATTACACACACGCATGCGCGCGCATGCACACACACACACACACACCCCACAGTTGGATTGCTATGCTTGTGAGGCTGTGGAGGTGTCTTGAGTGTAGGATTGCTGATAACTGTTTCCTCAGGGCTGCTTGGTTTACTTTTTGGGTGATGTTTCTGCTTTTGCTTCTTGCTACCAGGGAGCCAGGTAACTGGAGCTGTGTTCTGTTCAGTTTTCCTCTACACTTTTCAGGTATCTGATTGTACTACCTTTGCGGGGCTGTTGATTGTGTGGCAAGCACAAGCAAAAGAACGAATAACAAGCAACAGATAGAAGTGGCAGATACATAGCAACGCGTCATCAACTCAGGAGCTTAAACATCCGGGAGAGATGACTGTAGCAGTTTGACTGAGCGAGCAAACAAAAGCAATGTCTTCAAATCAGTGCTTACCAGCCCAGGAAGGGGCAGTCACGTCAGAGGAGCTCCGACTGTGTCTCCCCACTGATGGCTTTGCTTTCTTGTTTTCACATGATGGAGAAGCCAATAGTAACCCCTGTTGGGAATGGTTTACTATCTGTCTGCCCCGTCCCCCCTTCCTGCTCTTCATCATGGAGTCAGGGGCCAGCCTGACTCAGGACAGGAGGAGATTTTGGAAGATGCTTATTATATAAACATGGGAGGGTCTTTTACTCCAGAGCCCACTTCCAATAAGCTCAAACAGCACATGATAATATACCAATAAAATGGATGAAAGGACCTCGAAGTTGGCACAGAAGACACCCAGACACCAGATTCTTAGGTTTACAAAGGAGATGTATTTGTCCCAGAGGAACGAAGGACTACGTCTGGATAGGGTAGGGACAGATGTGGCCCTTAGGCAAATGGCAGGTTATAAAAGGGTCTTAGGCTGGAAGAAATAAAGGAGAAGAACAGGTGGAGATCAAAAGGATTGGGGTAGCTGTTTCTGATTGGCTGAGAGGAGAACAAAGGAGAGGAAGTGGACTTCTTGCAGAGGGCGCTGTGGAGGGATTTCTGGGAGATTTTTTTTTCCAAACACAAAGCTTTTGCTATGAGTTTGAGAGGCTGGAACTTAACTTATGTCTGGCTGCCTTTTCGTGACCCACTGCCATCTTGGGTCTATGTGGGAAATGTACTAACAATGCGTATGACACAGGGCTTCACCTTTCTCTGGCTGGCCTCAAACTTGCTAGATAGCTGAGAGTGCCCTTGAACTCCCAATTCTTCCACTTCTGGGTTTGCAGGTGCTTGCCACCATGCCTGGCTTTTCTTTTCACTTTTTTGATATCACCCCTTAACAAATAGATGTTTTTAATTTTGTTGAAGTCTATTTAATCATTTTTTTTTTCTTGTTCGTGCTTGTGGTTACTAAGAAAGCATTGCTTAATCCACAATCCCAAAGGCTTATGCTCATGTTGCTTTTTAAGGGTTTTGATAATTTCTACTCTTCTGTTTAAGTTTTGGACCCGTGAGCTCTCTTTTGTATCTGGAGTGAGGTGAGGATCCAGTTTCATTGTTTGGCCCATGGAATGCTCTCCTGCAATTTTGCGTACCACAAAGGCCTAGGCACATCTTGAGGAATTTGCATCTTCTAAACCAGGAAGCTGTTGACTTATGTCCAGTTTCAAGTGTTTTCTGCTAGAGCCATGAGGTGAATGACAGTTGCTCTGGCATGGACTCTCCTTCTTGAGACTCTTAAATGATCACTCTATCCTATAGTTTCAGATTATGCACTAGGGTCTGTCCGGAGCCATGGCAGAGGAATTGCAGCCAACGTTGGGGCCTGGGGAGTACAGCCCACACTTTGCTGGGGATTTGTCTCCCGAATAACCCCTTCTGCTGCTGCTGCTGCTGCTGCTATTTGACTCTGACATGCTGACTGCTACTAGAGTCACTTTACCTCTCTGGTGGTACAGAAATTCTGTGGGCTCTTCACCCCTCACTACTATTCATAACAACAGTGGTGATTTTCTGAGGGGCAATGCTACTCAGCTAAATTGATGGTTCAACTGAAACGCCAGAAAGAATACCTAAGAAACATGCATAGTCAGAGAGACTAGGTCCGTGTGTCTTGGCAGCTGCTATGGAGAAAGTTACCCGGGGAAAGCAAAACATATTCTTGGTTACTGAGGACTTGCTAGATCTGGAAGAAAATATAGAGGAAACGCAGTTGCTAGGGCCCACGGGTAGGTCTATGATTCATAGATGACAGGTGAATTTCAGTGCCCACGGTCAAGTTGGATCAAATTTGGTTTTCTTTCTTTTACAAATATTATTGTGAATTTGCTGATGCACCTTGAGAACATAAAGACAGTGGAATAGGTAGATTTTCTTCTCTATATGATAAAGAAAAGGTAAAAATTCTTTTACTTGTGATCTTTTGATTAACTTTAATAGAAAAATAATAGGATGATTGATTACTGTTTGGTTAGCATAAACTACAGCCTAACAAGGAAATTGGCTAAGGGAAAATACTTGGTTTCCATAACTCTGCTGATCTGTAATAGAAAATTCATTGCGTTGCTGTACAATGTAACTATGGGAACAGAGCATATGAAAGACGTTTTATTACATGTGGGTGTTTTCATGGCAACCTGCTTCTGGGTTTTTTTTTCCCCCAAAGGGTATATAAGATGTATGAGTGGTGAAGCTTTGTTGTATCTACAAGGTTGAACCCATGAATTCACAAAGAATCACTCACAAGATAGTTTGCAAGATGTCTGGGTAAGGTCTACGTATGTTAAAGTTCCTAAGATGTAGGTGAGTATGTGGTACGAGGTGTGTTGAAGCTTTGCTTCATCCACAGGGTGTATGAATGCGTGAATGAGTGTGTGATTATGGGAAATGAAAAGAATAAGATTGCTAAAGCTTGCATTCTCCCACAAGAGGTCTATGTATGTGTGTAAGAGGTATGTGTGCTCTTATAGGAAAAATACAGTAGAGAATAAGTTTAAATAAGAAATAAAATTAAATACAGAGGAAAAAGCTTGAATTGTATAGAGAGAGAAAGGAGAAGGAAAAAGTCTGAAGGAAGAGAAAAGTCTGCTGCCGGCTAGCAAAGCCCGAATAAAGAGAAAAGTCTGGTGCCATCTGTAATAAGTATGAATAAAGAGAGCTGAGATCTTCATTCAGGAAAACGTGTTCATGACTGATTTTTCACCGACTCCATACACACCTCCTCAGAACCCTGACCTGCTGGGACAAGTCAAGTGTCCAGGCTTCTGGCTAAGATGTTCACAACTTTTAAACTGCTAGAACTGCTGGCTGGGGTTGCACTGGGTTGGTAATGGAATTTAGCTTGCGGAGATTTGCGACAGTCTTGCAGAGTGTTGACACTGAGGATGGATAATGCGATGACCGGGTTAGTTCATGGCCCAGTTCATGAGCTGACAGCAAGGCTTTCTTCTGGGAAATGTCTCTTCTTTTCTGAATGCCGCAGACACTCAAAAATACGAGACACAGCAGACCCAGAAAAATGTTAAAAATTTTGCCCTTTCCACAAAGGGGATGCAGAGGTTCAAATGAATGGCATGGCAGTGTTTTTTCTTACTCCTTAGTAGATGAACTGACTCTCCCTTTCCAGTTTTAAAACAAGCTGGGCTTTCTGAGAGTTTTGGTGGAGTGTCTCAGAGTCTCATTTTTAGGTCTGTCTTACCATTCTTAGATTTGATTGGTATCCAAAGATTTCGTTTGGATAAACATTTGCCACAAGTCCCTGCTATGTCTCCTTGACATATATACATTGCTGAATGTATATATTGTTCCTGGAGAGTAGTTAAAGTGGGAGGTCCCCTTACCACTGGGGTTCAACCCAAAGGTCTGGTACTGACAGATCCTTGGAATTGGTGAAGGGCTTACTTGTTCCTCTGAGTTGCTATATTTCACTGAAACAAGTGCAAATTGTCCCAGCTCTGCCAACACCCTAGAGTGGAATGTCATGTCACCCCTTGGGGTGACAGGAGTCAGGCTTCCACAAAATGAAGACTATCCATTTGCAGCCAGTTCAAAGAATGAAACCTCATGGAGAAGAGGTTGATTGTCCCCTTGGTGTGCACAAAGCCCATGCTGTTTCAGTGTGGCGTCCTGTGTACCAGCCTCCGGCAGCACTGAGTGGACTTCAGTATACCACAGTAGCTCAGTACCAAGGTACCCCAAAATGCCTGTGCTTTGACTACACTGGCTTTGAATACAGGGCAGAAAGGATATAACAGAATGAAGGGCCAATGGTTACCCCCTACTCCCTTTTATGTCTCATGTAGCTCAGGCTTCAACTTCTAATCCTCCTGTCTCCACATCCTAAGTACTTGCTAGGATTACAGACTTGCACTAGTATGCTTGATTTTGCAGTCCTGGGGATCACACCCAAGGCTCTGGGTAGTTGGTAGAGGTAAGCACTCCTCAGCCTGGTTATTATTGTAATTATTTTTCACATAAACTGAAGAGAGCTCCCACCACTTAGAGAACCAGTGCTGGCTGGGCTCTGAGATTTTCCTTTTGCTTCACTGAGGAAGCCAGGGCAGGAACTCAAACAGGAACCCAGAGGCAGGAACTGAAGCAGAGGCCATGGGGGAATGCTGTATGCTAGCTCAGTTCCATGGCTTGCTCAGCTGCCTTTCTTATGTAACCTAGTACCACTTGGCCAGGGGTGGAACTCCTCCCTTAGTGCTTTGCTCCCACCCCAGACATTAATCAAGAAAATGTCACACAGATATTCCTACCAACCAACCTGACATAGACATCTTCTCAGTTGAGGTTCCCTCCTGTTTGATTGTATTGTGTCAAATTGATAAAAACTATCTGGCACAGTTGGGATGTTTTCAGTTTTAAAACAAAGTCCTTAATCCTTGGAAACTTCTTGTTTTTGGACAACTTTAGAGAGAGCTGATAACCCAGTATAGCACCAATGATAGACTGATATTTGTCAGAGATGCCTTTATCACTCTGAGTCTGACAGGTCAACAGATTAAAATGGGCCAGAGACATCAGTGTTTCTAACATTAGCACCAGGGCCTCTGCCTGCCAGGCTGCAGCGTGGATAAGTAAGAAGGAAATGAGCACGTGTTCTTTCTTCATTTCTCTCCTAAGTCTAAACATGTATTACTAGCCTCAGGAAACCAACAACTAACATTACACACCACACCCACACAAAATGTCATTGAGAGAAGGAATGTCCAAAATACCGACTCCCAAGTTCAACAGAGTGAGATGTTGGTGGCCAGGAAAGAGATCGTGGACTCATTTGCCAGATAATTTCTCGAGTTCTCTTGCCCTATCCTAAAGAAGGCACTTAATTTATTGTTTTTGATGAATATTTCTGGGAATCTAATGAGATGCTGAACAACACTAAGTATTCTACAAAGCAGTAGGGAAGCCAAACTTATGACATTTTTTTTTCCTGTGTTTTCTGTCTTACTTAATAAATAATATGCTAGTATCATTCCAAAATACTTTAATATCACTCCAAACTTGTTGAGTAATGTGACGAATTGAAGAGAGACATAATGAAAGGGAGGAGAGGAAGTGATGTTTTCCATATGACAAGAAACAGAAGAAGCTAATGGACAAACAGGAGGGCCTCTCCTAGTCATCTTTGACTGTCAATTTGATTACAGCCTGGGGTCATATGACAACCGAGTCTCAACTGAGGAATTGTCCAGATCACATAGGCTCTCCTGAGGGTATATCTATAGGGGATTGCTTTGATTGTTAACTGATGTAGGAAGATCGAGCTCACTGTGGATTCCACCATCCTTAGGCCGGTAGTACTGAGCTGTATAGGAATCTAGATAAACAAGAGACTGTGCATGAGCTAGCAAGCACTGTTCCTCCACTATTTCTACTTTAAGTTCCTGCCCTGACGTCCCTCAGTGGGGGCTGTGACCTGGAAGTATAAGTCAAGAGACCCCTTTCCCTCCCTTTGGTTGCTTTTGGTCATGATATTTGTTACAGCAATGGCAAGGGAATCAGAACAAAGCCCAGTCATGCAGGGCATCTTACAATGTAAAGATATTATTCATATTTCTCTCTCATCTGGAATGAGAAGGCGGTAGGGCGAAAGAGTGGGTCGGGAGGAGGAGGAAGAGACTCAAAGCACCTCATTCACTTGGAGCAATCAGAAACTTAAACAGAAAGGGGAGCCAGGCAAAAATCCCTTTTCCATATTCCAAGTGGCTAATTTTGATTGCTATTTCCACATTCACTGTAAGCGGAAGATCTTTATGAATAGGAGGTCTATGGGGTCTATTTCCCTTTTATTTTGTGGTTAATTTCCTGGTAGATGCATTCAAGACGAACCTCAAAGGGAGGCCATGGTTCAGCTGCCTTCTCTGACCTTTCTTCTCCTTTTTATATGTCAAGGCCGATGTACGGAAATGACAGTATGCGTGCTGTTATTTTCTGCGCATATTAATTCTTGGGCATGGAGTCCTTTCATACCTTAGTCGTGGACAGACTGTCCTGTCTCATCTCTCTGCTTCCTAAAGGTTTTACACCACAATAAACCAGAGTTACAAAGAGCTGTGGTGCCAAGGATCTGACTCCATTGTTAGCTAGAGCATGCTTGCTGGGAAAATCACACCTTGAGATTTTTAACACTAGTCACCCAAACCTTGACCTTCAGGGAACATTCTTAAGTCTCCAGGGCTGGTTCTGTTGCAGGTGGCCTTTGGCACATTTTGGTTTTCCCATGACTTTGCCATGCCCGTTGTTCTTTGCTTCACTGATAATTAGTATTAGCTTCCAAGATGGAACTCCAAGTCTGTCTTGAAATTTTATGTAAAACAGATGCTGTAGGGTTGCTTCTAGGGTTGTTTCTGCGACAGAAGCTTCGTTCTTTTCGATATTAACTTCACTCAGTCAAACAACTGGAGTAGAACTGACATACAAAAAAAATCCAATTTAAGGATACATATTCTGATAAAATATTTACTTTTACGGAATTCACAAACTAAGGAAATTAAATGAGTAATTGCACACATTCATTCTTCTTTAATGTAACTGTGCTTATAGTGAGCACGTGTGTCTATGCATGCTTTCATGTATGCACGTGCACGTGTGTGCTGGAGTTCATGTGTCCATGCATATGTGTGTAGTTATGTAATGGGGTAAGCCTGATGCCAGGAATCTTCTTGGATCATTCTTCTACCTAATCCTTTGAGGCTATGTTTCTCAAAAGACCCTCCATTATGGCTAGTCCGAGGGAATCTCCTGACTTATGAGTCGGGAATTATGGGCAGGTTGCCACACCTGTCTGGTGTTTACATAGGTTGCTGGGGCTTGAACTCCAGACTTGAGGCTTGTACCACAAGCACTCTGTCTGCTGAGCAGTCTTCCCCATCCTGTGGCCTCCATCTTTAAAATGTATCAAGTATCCAAGACTCAGAGCATCTTTCTCCCTTCTGATGAAGAAAATCTTCTCCAGAGGATTTCCCAGTGCAGTGTGGTTCCTTAAAGACTCTGGGTTGCAGAGAGGACACTTATACCTTTTGTAAAAAGAAAAAAAAAAAAAAAAGCTAACTTAAGACAACAGTCCCGTTCTCTGTTTCCCATCATTCATTGCCACCAGAAGACTGAAGCCGAGGTTACATGCAACCGGACAGGTTTCCTGATGAACAGATGAGGTCCCAGCGCTGAAAGCTAGAACTACCTTATTCAAAACTGAAGACAGCAATGTTGTGTCCGTAAAAGCCTTGGGAGTAATGCCTTTTTAGTATCTGTTGAAAAAAAAAAAAAAAAAAGGCAAGAATCTGAATAATCCCACTCTAAACCACTTGCTTTGGGGAAGAATCCAGCCAGGGTCAAGAAGCCAGTGTGCTGGAACAGAGTTGTTTGAATGGTTTGCTTCGGAGCTCTGCAAGCTGAGTTGTCATCAAGCCATGATTGAAAGCATAGTGCATTATCTGGAGTCTTTAGAAGTGAAAACTAACCATCAGGAAATGGGCACATGTGGCAGTGACATGGCTAACTACCCAAAAATGACATCACAGCTTCCACTGCCACCGGGGATGTTCCAGTTAACCCAGAGGGTCACCAGGGTAAAATATCCCTATGTTCTCACCAGGGCTTATTACAATTACAGGTGAAGAGCATATATTCTGAAGGTGGACAGAAGAGGGAGCTTGTAACATAGAAACCACACTCACACAAAGTCATGGTGTCCCCTTATATAACAGGGTCACATCTGGTTTTTTTTTTTTTTTTTTTTTTTAGAAAAAAACATCCCTTTCCACAGCTGCACAGAGCACCAGATGTTTTTTGCTGTGAATCTCGAGCATAGAGAATTCTTCACGGCTCCAAGCTCAAGATGTTTCCAGAACACCCTGCCCCCTACTCTCTCTAGTTTCCAATTATTTACACAGAACAATCCATTATTCTTACTTGGAAATATGTATACTCCTCTAAGCTTACAGAAAAAAAAACAAAACAAATAAATCTCCCAAAACTCAAGGAAACTATAAAGATGATAGAAATTAGGGGGGAAAAAATCTAGCAGATGAAAATGCAGGAGAAAGGAGATGAAAGAAGACACTGGAGAAGAGGAAGCATTTGTATTTTGCAAAGAAATTTGGCTGTAAAGTAGTGAAATCCCAAACACTACACGCCAACCCTTCCCCAAGTCCTTAGCTGTTCCTACGCTTTGTTTTTCATTATGCAAAAATGTTAGGTTTGATGGATTTAATTTTCCACCAAAACAAGTTGCTGTCTTCTTTACAGATGCATGCGTCAGGGTTGGAGGTGGGGTGGGGACCAGGAGGGAGCCATTCCTCAGCTCATCAGTAACTGTCTATACTTGTAGGTTGAAAGGCACAAATCCTCCAACTTTCTACTACTTTTAAGCTATAGAAATGAAGAGTTCTTATTGTTGAAGCCCGAATGATTGTGAAAGAGACCATAGAGTTGAGTGGGGGTGTGTAGAGCGTGACCATGTGTCACAAGCCAACTGTGGCCATTTTGGAAGCTTCTATGATTCGTTTCTTTCTGCTGAATAAACTAGAAAGTGTCTTGGTCCATGGGCCAAATCTGACCCATCTTTGTATGAGCCGTGGGCTAAAAGTAGTTTTCATGTTTTTAAAGGGGTATAAAAAGGAAGGGAAAGTGAAAAACAAAAACCCTACATACTGCCTCTTCTCTGACCTTAACAGACAAATATCTGTGACCAATAGAAGACGCCGTAAGAACACAGAGATTCTGATTTTATTATTCTTACTATCAAGATTAATGTTATTGCTTTCAGTGGCCCTTCAATTCTTAGAGACAATGAACACTTGTCTCTCATATGTCTTTCAAACAGAAACTTGTCAGTTCAGAACCCAGAGCCTCAACCACTTACTCTACTTCAATCCTCTATGACCTCTTCTAATCAGTTCAGGGTTAAGTATGAGACAATTAGGGACAATCACTAAGTACTAGAAAATTAGGGTCAGCTACTCTGCCCTGGATCCTACTAAAAAATTTCCAGATAGCCAATGATAACCCTGATCATTTAAACCCCCCTTTCCTTAGAAAACTACAATAAAATTTTCTGCCCCTGTTTTCTATATATTTTAGGTGACTATTTTTTTATATTGAGAATTTTATACATGCATATAATGTATATTGATCAAATACATACCCCATTCCCTACCCCAACAACTCTCCTATCCCTTTACCCCTTCCTGCTCCAGACCTTTTCATGTGCATGCTCTCTCTGTCTCTCTGTCTCTATCTCTATCTTTCTCTCCCCCGTGAGTCTACTCAATGCTGACTGTATGTGCACAGGTGCAGGACCATCTTCTGGAGCAGTTAGCCTTCCCTTCTTCAGACAATTGAATTTTGATCTATTGGCTTCATCATACCTACATAAACAATACATTTTTTTTAAAAGAAATGAATTCAACTGTACTCTCAAAGTTCTACCCTCAGCAGCTGCAAATAGAATATTATTTAGAAGTAGAATCTTTAAAGATACAATTGAATTAAGTTGTGGACCCTAAATTCAAGGTATATTGTATTTGTAAGGAGAGGAGATAAGAGACAGACACAGGGAGAAGCCATGTGAAGACTGAGGCTGAGATCAGAGTGGTGTGACTTGCAGCCTAGGAATACCAAGGATTGTTGGAGCCACCACAAGGCAGGTGGCTCTCAAGAGCATTCTCCCCCGGAGTCTTGAAGAAAACATGACTCTACTGATGTCTTCGTTTTGGTCACCCAACCTCATAACTGTGAGCAAATGCATTTGTGCCGCAGGGAGGCAGGTGGGTTGAAGAACTTTGTTCTAGTCACTGTAGGCAACGACATAATACATTGGTAGGTTACTTAACCCCCTTGCAAAAACGGAATAGTATGAAATTCTGCTGAGAAGACTATCGTGAGTTATATAAACAGAGAAAGAACACGGCCCTTTAAACACAGAGCAGCTGTCACGTTCTTTTTATACTGTACACAATTTACCTTCTTGAGTGAAAGCTAAATTGGTTTTGAAAAATGGGGAAAGTAGAATACACACTCACACACACATGCCCACACATACACAGGAACAGGTAAGACATGATAGTTGCTTCTGATGACTCGGGCCACACACTAAGCGGTTAACTTGCTAACTTGCTTGTTATTTATTTACAACCGTATGAAAAAAAATCCTCCATGGAAGGTTTGGAGAGGCTGAGTGGAGCTCGGATTAAACTTGTCAGTTTTCTCAAAGAGCCCCAGTTGTGTTCTAGGCCGGAGCACTTGGGCTTCACACTGGAAAATGCTGAAACATGGATAGTATTTGTGCAGAGAAATCAAAGAGGTTCTGGACACGAAGTTTAATATGTAAACTCTACTTGGCCGGAGGCGATCGCCTGGGGTGCTTCACAGAGCAGCTGGAGGAACGTGGGTCTGTGTTTCCAACCACTTATTATTAGACAGGAAAAAGGAAATAGTCTGGGGCGGGTAAGCTGAGTTAAGACCAAGAGAGAAGCGAGAGAAATCAGATGAAAACCACTGGTCCAAGAGATTACAGTTACATAATACTGGAGAGAAGAGCTAGCGAAATGCTCAAAAGTTAACATAGCCAGAGGAAATTCAACCATGACAGTCAGCTATTCTTTGGGAAACAGAGAATATATTTCTTAAAAGCTTTATAATTCTTAAAATTTTATTACATTTATTTAGTATGCAACAACTGTGTGTGTGTGTGTGTGTGTGTGTGCCCACGTATGTGCATGCATAGATCAGAGGACAATTTTCTGAAGTAATTTCTCTCCTTTTACCACGTAGTACCTGGCAGATAGAACTCATGTCATTAGGCGTGGTGGTGAGTGCCTTTATCCACTGACCCATTTTCCTGGGCCAATTTTCTATTTGTGAATTAGACAGTTTCTAGGAGGAGTGAATTCGGTCCTCCATACTGGCAGTATTATAGATACTGATGTTCTGGTCACCCTTGACACTGAACCTAAGTGTCCCCTACAGGAATATTTGCCTCCCTAGGGCAATGTCTGAGTCACCATTTTGGTTCTGTCATCACTCACTGCCAGAATGGTCCAAGCCTCACCACGTGATTCAGCAAAAAGGACTACATCCTTGTTGGTAGAAAGAACAAATGATTTTAATCTGAGGCTTGTTGCAAGCACCCCATTGGCACGATATATCATCCCTGTTTGGCTTATCAAGGAGACCGTTGGGTCCTAGAGGCTTATGTAACTGTGCAGATTGCCTGCGGAGGTTTCAACTCTCAGGTAGACTCTCAAGGAGACGTCACTACTGTGAAGATGGCAGTGGCACAGTAATCAGACTGGCATACTGTCATGGAGTTGGCCAGTGCCTTTCCTAAACTCTCCCGTGGAAAGAAGATCTCTCTTTAAGGAATCACAGCAGCCAGTGAGTCTCTTTGGATGCTGAAGACAGCAAGAATCCCATGTCGATGTCTTTCTGGCCCCACCAGTAGAAGTGTCACAGAAGTGACACAGAAGTGTCTGTCAAGCTTGGTGACAATCTCAGCCCTGGAGAGGCTGAGAGCTTGATAGAACTGCAGGTGTTTCCTGTCCTCTTCCCATGCTGATGCAAGTCTATGGCAGCTGAAAGTTGCCACTGGAATGTGCTGAGTTCTCGGATTCTGTCGTGAGAGCTGTGGAATCCTTGCTGCCCAAGACACAAACCCCTTGATGGGCAACTTCTCACTCGCTATGGGGCTCTGGTGGAAATAGGCCATCTCACACCCTAACCAGTACGGGTGGCTTCAAAACCTCAGGAGTGCCTTCTTCTTCAGATCCCACAAATCCAATTAATAAAATCAAGCATCCTAACAGGGCCCTATCATCAACTGAAAATACATTCAAAGTATACTTAATACCCAGTCAGGCCTGGACCCAAAGTGACCAGTTGACTTGCAGGTGATCACATATTGGAAGAAACAGAGGATCCTGTAGGGAACACACCAGCCCCTTTCCATGCTTTATTGGGACAATAGTTTGAAGGGTTATAGATGAAGACCCTGGCCCGGTTGCTGTGACCACCTGCTCTATGAATGACTGCCTCTTAATTAAGACTAGAGTAGGGTGAGCCAAAAGCAAATTTATCCAGTTCAAAGAACTGTGTGTGCCACTATATCTGATAGTCCTTACTGCATCTTAGGGATTCCTGGGATGTGACAAATGGCTAAATCTTTGAATAAGAGACTGATATTTATTGTATGGAGCAGATAAATCCTTGCTACTTGTGTTACTGCGCGTGGTTGGCAACTTGACACAATTGGGAAGAGGGAGCCTTAACTGAGGAATTACCTACATCAGATTGGCCTGTGGGATATTTTCTTGATTAATGATTAATGAGAGGAGGAACAGCCCACTGTGGGCAGTGCCATACCTAGGCTGGTGTGATTGGACTGTTGAAGAAAAATAGCTGAACGTGAGCAAAGCAGTGAGTTAACAGAATGTTCTCCTGTGGTCTCTCTGCTTCAAGTTCTTGCCTTGGCATCCCTTCATGAGGGTGGGGGGTTGGGGTGGCTGTAAGATGAAATAAACCTTTTCTTCTCTGAGTTGTTTTTGATAATAGCCTTTGTCACAGCAACATAAAAACAAACTAGGGCAGATAATCATAGAGAGGGCTTAGCAAGTGAGAACAGGAATGGGAATCTCCAACTGACCAAGTATGCATCAGCAAAAACAGTCATGAAAGTTCATCTGAAATTCAGGAATGGACCAAATCAAGGAAATGACCCTTGAAGATGCTTGTAGAGTCTTGAAAGTCTTCCAACCAGCCCAAGCAACACAACACATGGAAACTCAGTACATTCCAGCAGCTACTGGATTGGCTTGACTTTGGCAGATTGATCACACGGTGCCTTTATGATCTGGCTATGCTTTTGCTGGTACCTTAAGTATCTCTACTGCCATCTGTCCTGGCATGTAATGCCGGTGTCACTACAATCATCTAGATAAGAGTCTCTGTATCTGAGTAGGGCTATTTGACTCATTTTCTGGCTAAGTTCTATTCTCAGCATTGGGGTGTGAGGAAATTTTCTTCAGGAGAGAAGCTGGCTAAAAGGGTATTTCCCTAGTGTGTGGTTGCATTAGCTCCTTTTATGTAGCTGTGATAAAATACCCAATTAAAGCAGCTTAAAGGAGAAAGAGTTAAGTTTTGTTCTCAGTTCCAGAAGGAGACACCATGGTAGGGAAAGTGTGGCTCACAGGACCATGAGGTTGGCTGGCAGTCAGCAAATAGAGTGATTGCATTTCATCTGCAGAGGGTGGGAAGAGGTAGGGGGTACTTAGTGACCTATTTTTTTTTCCAGCTAGGCTCTACCTCCTAGGAGTTCCATAATCTTCCCAACAGCACCACCAGCTGGAGACCAAGGTCTTAAACACATGAGCCTGTGGTGGACATCTCATCTCATATCCAAACCACAAGAATGGGCTTCCTTCAAGAATCAGATCACATCCAGTTTTTGTTAGCTTTGGTCATTCTCTGCCTTTGACGTTTTAGGATTAAGAGTGTTTAACACAGAGATATTTTGTCACAATTAGAACTCGTGATCACTGATCAAGGATGCATGTTGTGCATTGTCCTTGAAGAGGAAGGTGGGACTTTAGCACTTTAACATTCACTATGACAAAACACGTAGTGACTGCTATAAATAAGGGACATGGAAATATTTTGTGTTTGAATAAGCTTCAGAGTATAGCACTGCCATTGGTTGAATCTGTGCAAAAATCTGGAAATTATAAAGCTTGTGGGCTTCTCATTCTTTTGGCAGTAAAGAGCACTTGGGAGCAGTAACCTGTCCCTGTTGTAGAGACTAAGTGTGTTTGTAAGACATGATGTTGGCACTTGAAACCTGCCTTCCAATCTGTAGACATCACTCACAGGCCTCTGATGGGACACATATCCAGCTGCAGGCTGCCAAGAAACTCAGGTCACATTCTCTCATGAGAGACATTTGCTGCCACTCAGTCATCCAGAAGAGGAACACAGCTACCTCACTCTTAGTGCAGAGACATTGAACGTGAAACTTCTAGATCCTTTATAGAATTGCGAGACCTGGGTGTTTTTCCAGTTGGACCCAAAACAGCATCCTTTAAAAATGTAGCTTGGAAAAAAGAAAAGAACACCAGAGCTAAGTTCTTTGTGTCAATTAAAAAGTGTAATGCAGCTTTGGGAAAAGAACTGTTTTTTTGAGACTCTGGATGGCATCCTAATGGTGAGCTCAAGCTTCGAAGGATTTTTTTTTTTTTTTTTTTTTTTTTTTTTTTTTTTTTTTTTTTTTTGCTGTTGCTAAATTGTTTTGGGTTTCGAAAAATTGGCAAAGGAACCTCGTGTGTCCTGGGAAAGCTGGAGACATTTTACAATGTTCCAAAGAGAGTTACAAACAAAGGCCTTTTGTTGATCTAAGTAACAGGATGGAGTTGGGGTTTTTATTCTTCATTCTTTCTTTCTTAAGTAAGAATGACTCCTGACTAATGAGGCAGGAGGAAAAATAAGACTCTAAATTGTGACTGCTTGAAGTGCTGTTTCATGTAGTTTCCATCAATGGATGTCTTAATTCTCAGCATCAAGGGTGATCGTTTCTCTCTACTGCGAATCAACAGTGCTCAGTATGAGAGCTTAATTATCATCCTATTCTGATGAGAAGTTACAGCTTGTAGGAATATCTTTTACTGTGGAGCACATGCTATTCACATTCTTCGTGCATGTCTTGGAAGCATGATAGGTCCACAGCACAGAAATAAATCTTTATAGTCACTTGGCTGATGCTATAGAAAATTGGGAAGTACTTGCTGCTCTTTCATACTCCGACCTTACTGTCTTTAAAGGTGTTCTGGGTTGATTTTAGATAGTTTCTCATACAGAAGACCATCTGTTGGTTGAGAAGTTCTCAACTCACCAACTATTGTTCTGGGCTTTGGGATCAAATAGGAGATTTGATATGCTGTCCCAGGACTCTGTAAATCCAGCATGTAAGCTTGCAGAGTTCCGCATTCTTTGGCTCCCAGGATTTCTGTAGACTCCAGTTAGAGCATTCTCTGCATATGGAGAAGGAGAAGGAGAAAGAGAAGGAAGGTCTTAATCTCTCCAGACTCATAACTATTTCTTTGCCTCTTTGTCTGTCTCTCTAACCATTTCTCACGTGATTCCTCTGTTAACTGTATACTCTTAATCCCGCTCCTTCTTATGATGAATTTCGAAAATATTTTAACTCTACTCTGAGATGTGGGTTTCTGTTCATTGGATAGGTGGGGGTGGGCAGAGAAGACAAGAAAGACGTGGGAAGCAATGATGAAGAATACGGTGATGCTACACTCCAAAGCACCAGACAAAGAAGTGATGACAAAAAGATGAACAAAAGAAGCTGCCAACAGATAGACTGGCAGGCTTCACAACTTTCTTTTTGTTTTGTTTTTGAGACAAGGCCTCACCGTGTATCTCTTCCTATCCTGGAACTAATTATGTAGACCAGGCTGGCCTTGAACTCAGAGATCCTCCTACCTCTGCCTCCTGAGTGTTGGGAATAAAGGCATGTGTCAAGACACCTGACAGACTTCACAACTTCTCAGAAGGCTGTTTTATTATTTCCTAGGGATGATGTAGAGGGATTTTTAATCTGTTAATCCAGCAACATGGCTACTCTGGAAAGGATCACATTCAAGGCCTCTGTGATCCAGCTGGAATGCAGCACATGCCTTTAAGTAACACCATTCAGAAGGAAGTGGTGGCACATGCCTTTAACCCCAGCTGTCAGGATGTAAAAGGAAGTACTCAGTTCAGAAGTAGGTCTCAGCTCGTGGATCTCAGTTCATGTTTCTCAGTTCAAAGTTAGGAGAGAAGCTGTAGAGATTGAGATAATGGAAAAAGAATGAGTCAGAGAGTGCTAGTCAACTGAAAAGTGGAAAGTCAGAGACAGAGTGAAGTATAGTGAGTACACGCCTTTAATCCCAAGTCTGAGAATGAACTAGAGTGAAGACTTGTCAGATGATAAATCAGAGGAAGAGTCAGAGTGAGGATATGCCCAGCTCTTATGGTATAAAAGCAGGCTCTCAGTTTAGAGAGTCAGGCAGTCAATTAGAGAATCAGTCAGATAAGATACAGAGACAGTTCAGCAGAAGTCAGGATCAGACAGGACGAGCAAGTTTGGGAGAAAGAGTCAGCTAAGAGGGAGGGTAAGTTTGAAGTCCAGCAGAGCAGGTCAGTCAGAGAAGTTGCAGGAGTCAGCCAGAATCAGCCAGAGTCAGGAGAGTTGTCAGAAATAGTCAGTGGGCTCAGAGGGTCAGTTTGAACCAACAGCTTGGAGACGAGTTGGAGCCAAAACAGTGACTGAGTTTAATCAGCCAACCTGAAGGGTCAGTTAAGTTCAATACAGCTCTGAGTTCAGAAGGAGTTAGTCAGAGTGAGTTCAGTCAGCAGTAGGCCTTGTAGACTGAAATCTTTTAAGTTTGAAGGTTAAATTGTATGGAGGCTGAGGCCTCAAGATTAGGTCTAATCTTGAAGATTAGATTATACAGAGGCTGAAGACTTCTAGGTCTAGGCCTAAAATTAGATTGTATGGAGGCTGAAACCCTCTATTGGGGATTGCTCTGAACTCATGAGACTAATTAATAAAATTAATGATCACATCTATGCCTACAGGATGATATTTATTCTCAACTCTCATTTGGAAGTAAATAATTCTGATATTAATTTTACACACTTTATCACTCATAGGCGCAAAAGTGGGTAACATTAATAGCTTTTTAAAATCCTCTTTTGAATGATCCATGTTTTGTATCATGGGTGAAGCTCTATGGCTTCCAAGAAACATTTGTTGCTGGTCTTTCCAGACAATCAAAGTACTTGTACTTATCTCATGGTTTCCTACCTTGGCACCTTAGTTCCTCATATTTTTCTTCTTATATCTTTCCAAGCTGGTGCCACCCAGTCATAATTCTGCATGTGAATACATGTTCCCAGAGTCTAAAAGAGTGTGCCAGGCTTACTATTACAATGCCTCATTCTGGAGCCTTTTCTTATCCCATCTCCTTTCCTACCATTATCTCAATAAAAAGAGAAGGGAAAGTCCTAGTGTTTTTCTACATGGTTCCCAGCCAGTGCTCTTATAATTGTAAAGTCTCTGGATAACTTGTGTTCTAGGCACGTGCTAATCAACAGAGATACTATTTTCAACTCCTCTGTGAAACCCGGACCTCTGAGAACCAATACTTCCTGACATAGTGTCAACAGGTACACATCCCTATAAGGTACAGTAAAACTAAAGTGGGCTTCAATCCCTGTGCAGAAACCACAGCCATGAACTCCTACCCCAAATCAACAGTACCATGGATGACCACATAATCAACAACACTATCAACATCAACAACAAACAAACAAAAAACCAAAGACAAAAATCAGATAACTATGTCTCAAGAAGGAAGCTGTGGGAGGTCAATTTATTAAACTAAATGAAACTAAAATTTTATTTAAAAGTACAAGTGTTCTTTAGACAACTTGGTCAGGATTCTTTTTCCATTTTATAGTAAAAATGCTCATTTGCCATTTTCATTTCGATTCTACTGGCATCAAGGATATTCACAATTCGGTAATAAAGATTGGTCTTTATAACAAGCCCTAAATGTTTCTACAGGTGGTTTAGTAATCCTGATGTCTTATCTTTCAGGCATTAGAAAGTTGCAGTGTAAACCAACCGTTGGTCCGCTGGGCAGGATAATACATTTCACTCTGGGACTTCCATTCAGGGATGGTCAACAGTCGCTTTATTTTGAGGGCACAGTTTAATATATGGGGGGCAGGAGTGCAGGGGTGGAGAAACAGGTAGCCAATCTACCAATCGTCTGTTCAGAGAGGACTAGGGTACACCCAGAGACACATGGTGGGAGGGGCTTGCAGCTTTCTTCCACTTTGATAACAGGAGCAGCTAGTGCCCTCAACCGACCATGCGAGGTTTTGACCCGTTTCTACGATACCACACAATTTGATTCCACTATTTCACCCCTGGATGTACGCCTGGGCAACTCCACATCCTAACATGAAGGTATTTGTACTCCCAATTTTGCTACCACTTTATCCATTATAACAAATAATAGAATCAACCTAGTTGCCCATTAGTAGAGGAAAGGGTAATGAACATTTGTAATATGTATGAATACCACTCAGCTCTAAAGAAGTATGAAATCGCAAAACTTTCAGAAAATGGAACTGGCTTAGAATGTATACTATTAAGTGAGGTCCCACAATCTCAAGAAGAAAAGAATTGAAAAGAATTGTGTGTTCTCTCTCACATGTGAAGTCTAATCAATGAAGTATTATATATGTAAACAAGTGTGCATACAGGTACAGATGACATATAGAAGAGAGAATGAGAAAGGATAAACACTAGGGGATGAGGAAAGACTGAATGCAGGAGATAAATGTAAGTTATGGAAGAAGATATAGAGCTTGTTGTTTTTCCATGAGAACTCTGTCACAGAGTTCTCAGTTTGGGTAAATGAAAGCATAAAAATATATTTGATATTAAAAAAATGTCAAAACCTCATGTGAAGTTGCATGGGTTCCCCTCAGAATGGCTATTCTAACTTTAAAGAAGATCATTGAGATGTGTAATCATTGGGTTTGGTTAATTTCAGAGTGCTGATGTTTCATTGGTATCAATGTAAATAAATAGACTTATTTCCTTAAATGCTTATATCTATGGATCCCTAAGTTCTTCTTTAGCATCTTTGGCTTCTCTTATCATAAGAATATTTCCCCAGGCCGTGCCACGTGACAGCGGAGGTCAGAGATCAGAGGTCAGCGGAGGTCTGTCCATCTGCTGTGGACAGATTCCCACATGTACTGGCTTTGTGCAGCTACCCATATGCTTCATATCAATCCAATATTGTTCCATTATTTCCTGTGTTGGCATTTTCAACTCCAATTGAGGGTAATATAGACAGTAAATCTCAAAAATAAATAGCAGTGGGAACTGGTAGGTATGTGAGACAGTGGATATGTTAATTAGCTTGAGCCAGCTATTCCACGATGCATGTATTTCAAATAGCACATTACACTTTAAACTTTATTTAGTATGTGTATGTGTACAGTCCCATACATACCAAGGTATATATGTATATGTATATACACACATATGTTTGTGTGTATACATATGTATACATACATTATGTGCATGTATGTATATGTATATATATATATATATAATATATATATATAGTCAGAGGACAACTCTCAAGAGTTAGTTATTTCCTTCTTCTATGTGGATCTTGGGGATCAAACTCAGGTCATCAGACTTGGTGGCAGTCCTCTTCACCCCCAAGCCACCTTACAGCCCAACAGCTACAATACTTATTTCTTAACTTAAAATAAGTTGAAAAATTAGGAAGACGAAATCCCCCACATGGTATAACTTTGTTAACTGATCTTAAGCAGTATATAAACTTGCCAAGGGTCCTAAATCTGATATGTTACATATTTTTATAATGAATCGCTTTCTTTTTTTTTTTTTTCCTTAAAGGCAAATCACAACTACAGCTGTTACCATGGTGACCGGGGGTTATAACAGCACAACAATCTCATCGACAGAGAAAACAATGCTTATCTTTGTTTTTGCTAGGAGAGAGTTCATGCTTTACAAGTTGAAACATCTGTGCAACATCTGGGTCACCCAGGGAACTGAGGAGTTTTAAACTGAACCATAGGCAAGTGTGGCTATCACCGAGCTCAGGATCATGGGGTGAAGTTCAGTGAGAAACTGCTGAGCCTCAGTTTACTCCTACCAAAAGCTTCATGAGTTAGCTGACAGGAGCAGGACTTAACCGTTCAGCTTAGAAAAGTGCTAAGACACATATTTAGTTGTATTTAATTCTTCTAACCTTCATAATGTTTCTCTCTCTCTCTCTCTTAGTTCCAACACAGGGGCTCTGGTAAAGCCTTTGCAGTTTTGAGGTTCTAATGAGCTATAGTCTGGGAACTGTGCCAACAACTTATTCCAGCCTATTTAATCAATTTGATTTTCTTTATATTCCTTCAAAATTTGAAATGAAGGAAAAAGCATTGTCAGGTTAAGAATTAAACTCTAATATTTGTGGAGTGATTTTTATCCTTCACTAAAGTTGGGTCTTAGGAAACTGCAGTGCCATGGTCTCCTTAGGGGAATGAATGTCATAACGGGGAAAAGGAGACTGCATGTAGTTATCACAGTTGAGTGTACGTGTTATGTTTTAGGCTTTTTACATATACGTTAACATTTTAAATTGTGGCACGAATGTGTAAAACTTATCATTTCTAACAACTTCTGAATGCAGTTTAATGGCATTGGTTACTCTCATATTTGGGGACAACTTTCCCCACCATCCATCTCTGGAACCCTTTTCAACTTGCAAGACTGAATTTCTGCACTCCTTAAACATTAACCCTCTATTACAAGGGGTTTAAAATCCAAGACTGACTTCTTTGTGGTGAAGAGGAAATCCTATAATCCTCTGATTCCCTCTCACATTTCTGCTCAGCTGGAGAGTCATTGTGAGAGTCAATAAAAAAGTCACTCTAGGGATCTTGGAACACAGAATGTCTTTAGGAGGAGAGGGCTGGATACTGCTGGGTGGGTTGTTTGAAGTGGACAAATGAATGCCTTGCCTAAGCAGACCTGAAATGATTCACTGTTAGGCAGATGCCAGCCTTCCAAGTGTGTGTTCTGCTCCTGCTGGGGCAGATTCCAAACACTGATGGAGTTTCACAAAACAGGCCCTCCATGCTTACTGTTCAACCATGTTTACAACAGCATTTCTTCAAGCTTAGTGGCTTAATAGGGAACAGATAACAAGTGATTAGCTTGCTAGGATCAAAACCCCTATTAACTCAATATCAAACTATGCTTTGTCTACTGCACCAGAACTCATCAGACATAGACTAGGGTAGAAAACCCACTTTCTTCAATGTCTTCACAATTCAACCAAGAAGAAAAGGGCATATAGTCAGAGATTCCATTAACCACTATTAATTAACAAGCACTCCACTGAAGCAAGAAGAATCTAGTGTGAACTGGGGACAGATGGTGAAATTAAAAAAAAAAAGGTTTTATTTATACTGGACATTTCAAACTGGACATCATCAAAAGGACTCTGGCTACCTTAGCTCTCAATTCACTGTCTCTTCCAGTGGTATTATTGATATTCTGTTGATTTTTGAGACAGGTCTTACTTAGTCCAGAGCACAGGCTGGTCTGGAAACTCACTGTGTAGCCCAAGCTGGCTTCAAACCCTGGTGATTTTTTTGCTTTAGCTTCTCAAGTGCTGGGATTGCAAGTGTAAGCCACCACGCCTGGCCTTCCGATAGCATTAATGGTTAAAACATTTGCTAGGGGGCCTAGCAGCAGAAAAGTCACATCTAGGACCTCCACTGAGTTACTGTCATGCCTATTCCTGGTTGTCAACTTAATTACATCTGGAATTAACTAAAACCCAAATATCTGGGCACAGCTGTGAGGGATTTTGTTCTTAAATAGTTTGACTCGGGAAGACCCATTTCTAATCCGGTTCTTTGAAGTGGGAAGATGAAGATAAAGCTTTAATCCCGATCTTTTGAGGTGGGAAAGTCCACCTTTAATCTGGACCACATCTTTTTCTGGCAGTCTGTATAAAGGCCACGGAAAAAGGAAGCTTGCTCTCTCTTTGCCTGATGGCTCTTGCTCTTGCTAGGAAGCCCGTTCTTTCACTGGCAATAGAGCTTAGTTCTTTAGGACTCCTGATATATACCAGCTGAGAGATCCAGCCTCGTGGACTGAACAGCCAGTAAGCAGCATTCCTGCATGGGCTCTGCATCAGCTCCTGTCACCGGGTCCCTGTCCGGTTTGAGTTCCTGTCCTGACTTCCTTCAATAATGAATGGTGATTTGGAAGCATAAGCCAAAGAAAGCTTTTCCTCCCTAAATTGCTTTGGTCATGGTGTTTCATCATAGCAATGGCAACCCTTTAGTAAGGACAGTATTGTTCATTGACAAGCTCTGGTGGCAACCCTGGGCCTTTGTATTTCTTCTCACTTTGTCATTCTGCACTGACCATGGGCTGGACAGGCAGTGGGCTTTGCTGTACAGAGGAGGTACATCTAGTTAAACTGTCCACAGTGCCTTGGAACTCCAACAGATGTCATCTGAGAAAAATGGCGTCCAGAGAGCTCCACTGGCTACGGTTGTAGGATGTAGGAAGGAAAGAGAGGGCAGTAGGTAGATTCTGAGACAGAGGTTGCAGATAAGAGTTTCGAGAACTTTGTTCTAAGGTGCATGGTATATCAATTTTACCTAGGGTTCACAGGAAGACCTTCCAGGAAATGTGCACAGTTATCTTGGCACATTTGGAGTTGGAACTGTTCAACCTTATCCTGGATGTCGTAGCTGTACGGCTGCTCTGAGGCAGGCTGCTAGAGCAGAGCTGCTCATGGGTAGTTCTGCTAGAGCTGTATACACTCACAGGCTCAGTGGATGAGGATCATTAATGAGCGATCCATGATTGATGCGTGTGGATCATGGTCATTGGTGAACCATTCATGCTTTCCACATCTGAATGAGGCTTCTTCTTATTCAGCCATTCATGACTGGGACATGTGAATGATGACTATTATCGAGCCATTCTTTATTGCTGCGCGTGGATGAGACTCTTTATTGAGCCATTCATAATTGCTACACATGGAAGAACTCCAAAGCACAAATGGCACATGGCGGTGAACTCAGAGAATGTTGACATCAGAACATCCATCACATTCTAGTTTGGAACACAAAGAAGCAGCCCATAATAGATATGTTCCCTTAAAGATGTTGCAGCGAGCCTTGGTCACATGACCCACACATAAAATTTTATACCTAATTATGTTTTCTCCTGAAGCACCTTTCAAAATTCATAATCGTTTTAAACATTGTTCATTGACAGTTTCATGGATGCATTGTTAGAAATAAAAAAAGAAAACCAAGAAGCCCGTTCAGGAAAGGCGCTGAGACAAAATTGCCCTTGAAGAGAGCTTTATCAGGAGAGGGGGCCCTGAAGGGGAGATTACAGCTCTGGCTCCCACATGGAGCTACGTTAGGAGAGATAGCCCAATGGTGGTGGAGGCTATCTGAAGAAAAGCCCACAAATACCCACCTCCTTTCGTAGAGGATGCCTGACTTTGTAAATTTCCAGAAGACAGAGAGAAGACATCCTCCATGGAATTCAGCCTGCCACAGATGTGCACAGAGGTGCTAGGTAGGACTACACACTTTGCCACAGATGTGCACCGAGATGGTAGAGAGGACCACACACTTTGCCATAGATGTGCACAGAGGTGCTAGGGAGGACCACACACATATCTTGCAGCTGCTAGGCTCAGCGTGTTTTCTCACCGGTGCTCTGTCCCAAAGACCCAACTTCTGGGAGAGAGACAGCTAGAGGGTTCTTGATTTATCATGTATGTCATGACTCTTGGTCGTTTCCACAGCACATTACATTTGCCCATCTTGCTCCCATTCCTCTGAGCTCTAGTAAGTTTCCATTCCTACTTTCATGTGTTTTGGTTTGATTTTTGTGTTTTTGTGGCCCATTGAGTTTAATCACTGTTGCTTGCATGAGCGTGGGGTGGGGAATTATTTACTGGAGCATGACCGGGTAGCCAGCGGCTATACCACTAGGAATAAAAATGTCCCACCCCATCAGAAGCCATGACCTGGCAAGCTAGCTCCCCCTCAATCCAAGATGGAATGTTGCTCACCCCATTCTGTGAAGTTCTTGCCTATAGCACATTTTATCCCCGTTTTCTTGTTTCTTTAGTCTATAGAACATGACAAACCATACCACCCCTTCCGCTATGATGTTTCTACCTATATTTTAATCCACATATCTGCACCTCAAAATAAAATATTCTTTCGGTGTTCCTTTTTCTCTTCTGTCTTTTTGAGACAGTATCTCACTACTGACTGTGAAGTTTAGCCTGGCCTTGAACTTGACACATAGCAGCCCTTCTTGGCTTCTGACTTGCATCTCTCCCATGTTGAATTCCCAAGCGCTGCAATTACAGGCAGGTGCTACTGTGCCATACACAGCAAAACATTCTTAATTTTTTTAAAAAAATGAAGATAGCATGATCTCTTGTCCAGCAGACCTCATTAATGGGAGTGACAACATTTTGAACTTGATAATTTTTTACCTTGCCAAATTGGCTGGGGATGTGAGTTGATTTATTATTTATGCGCAGTGTTCCACAAGCAAAATGTTACCGGGGCAGCTTGGCTTCTCTGATGTTAATTTGAAATTTTTCAACAGCTGCAGGGAGTCAACAACTTAATAAGAAACAGCACTGGTATCTAATCTGTTGAGAGCGACTGCAAGCCCAAGTTCCCACATTAACAGAGAAAGAGATGAACAAAATCCTAACTCAAGCAATGTGACTCAAGGCACGCACCGGTCTCTTCCATTTAAGTTGGTTCAGAAAAGCAGGGCTCAGTCCCCAGGATGAGGCTTCTTTTAGTTGCTTACCATTGCCACGTGGGTGTCAGAGGCTAAGTAGTTCAAGATTTTCTTGTGAGATTGAGATAATATTTAACTGTAATTGATTTCCAGGTTCAACAAGAAAGCCATAAAATTACCAGTGTTCCACAGTCCTCTTTCTAAGCGAGTACATAAATTACAATCCCTATCTCACATGCAGGTGGGTTTACTGGTTGAAGGAGCAGTAAGTAGGCGTCTTCTACAAACAAAGAACAAGGAAGAATTAGCCTGGAGAGCTAAGGGGGGAGAGAAAAAATTAAGAAGAAAATTAGTCAGATTAGAATTTATCATCTTTTAATAATCAAAGTAACTACACATTATCAGAGCTAGTAGGTAACTTGGTAAACAAAACCAGAGAGAAAACACATATGCAGTAACTTTATCTGAACCTAAAATCATGTCTTCGTACTTTTTATCCGGAACTATTTCTCCTCAAAACTTTTTGGAAGTAAAGCTTTTATATCAATTTTATTTTAAAATTTAGAGAGAAATGTAGACATCATATTTAGATGAGACATATATGTATTTCTGTGCACATGTTTGGTTTTTTTTCAGGTGTGGGTGTGCATATAAGTCATGCACTTGTGTTTTGTTCTGTAGCACAGCAAGCAGAACGAAAGAATTTTATTTTTTTAAAGACAGGCTTCTTCAGTCACTTATAACTCACCTATTTGCCTAGGCTGACTGGTCATCTAGTCCCAAGGATTGACTTTGCTCCACTTCCCCAGTGCTGGGATTACAGACGCGTGCCCACCGCCACCATGGCCAGCTTTCTTACAATGGGTTCCCGTGTGCTCCTGCTTGCACAACAAGCACTCTGTTAGCTGATCCAGCCCTTTAATAACACGTTCTTGGTATCACGGCCAGGCAGGGAACAGAGATGATGGCGGCAGCCACCGTGGAGGGAAAGTCCCTGAAAGTGCTTTTACCTCCCTTTTCTTTGATTCCCCAAACTAGTCACACTCGGATTTATAAATTTTTAACTGGGATCATCTAATTTTATTTCCATCTCTTCTGTTTAATTGTGTTTCTGGAAAGAAGTAGAGGAATATATCCTTTTCATCTTTGTGTGCTTTGCATATACCATATGTGAGTTGATCCAATAAAATGCGCCAGTTGTGAGTCAGTGAATGAAAGACGTGGTCCAGTCATTGGAGAGGTGCAGACACCGACAGATGCAGATATCATTTTAAAAAGAAAGAGCCAAAGCTGCGTTGGAATAGGAATCTCATAGTTAGCTTTTTAAAACTGTGCAACAGATTACTTCAACGATAGGCATATTGAAAGCTGGGGAATGTAGCTTGTGGAAAAGCATCTGTATAATATGTGTAAAGCCTTGGCTTTGATCCTTAACACCACAACACACACACACACACACACACACACACACACACACACACACACAAACATACAAGCATTCCACACATGTATACACATAACACACACACCACACAGACATACAACACACCACACACACACATACATGTACACCACACACACATACAACACACACACACACACACACCATACATATACTACACACACCACACACACACCACACAACACACACCACAAATACACTACACACACACACCATACACCACACACACACACATGACACATCACATAAGACACACACAAGCACACAGAAACATAACTGACATCTGCATATGGGGCAACAACCAACACTGCTTTGTGCAATATAGCTTCCCACTCTTGGGTCTACTAAGAACCCCCCAAAATCTTCAGCTTTGCCTGGGATCTCAGCCCTCAATCATTGCAGTGCAGATCAGGGACACCAAACGATTGTTGACTTGCTTACTATGCAGGTTGCTTCAATGAACTCACTTAACATATGGGCAGCAACTTGTGTATGTTTTTAAATAACCACAATTATCTGGCAAAATTATTATGAAGTTAAACGAACATTTTAAATATACAAGAGCACCAATTTTTTTTCAAAGAAGTCTTTCTCTTCTGGTTTGCATTTACTTATTTTTAATTTAAATGCCTCTTAACTTTGGACTCTCACCAATAATGGTTAGAGGAAGCTCTGGAAGAGGAAAAAAAGGGCAGTTAAGTAATTTAAAAAATGAAGACCCAAAGCTCTCAACGGGCAGAGTGTAAGAAAAAACCGACTGTGTGTGTTCGTTGACTGCTAGAACTATATTTTTTGGAATTGTGCGCTAACTTGCTGTCATGAGACTATTCCGACAGGAAGGAAATATGCATTTCCACTTCATTTTACAGTCATTCAGGAACTCCTAGGAAGGTTCACAGGCTCAGCAACAGAAGATGATTGACAACTGTTTTGGCTTTTTATTCGTCGGTTGCTTTCCCCTTTGTGCT
>JAMJFZ010003127.1:0-35000 GCA_026225945.1 Cricetomys ansorgei
CCTTTCTGGACTCTCTAGCTGTGTTCTAGAACCCAGCGAAGGCAGCAGGCCTTGGGCCCCAAGGCTGGGCCTCCTCTGTACAGGAAGTGGGAGGCCAGGCAAGGTGGCAGGAAACTGGGGTCAAGGAGGCTCCCAGAGCTGCAGGGGCTTCCTGCCTGGCCTCCCCTGCCTTTAGAGGTCCAGCCTCCTCGCTGGACAGGAAGGTGGAGTGGTGTCTGGCTGTATGAGGTCAGCGGCAGGCCAGGCCCTCAGTCCCCATCTGCCACTCATTTTCATAAGCAGCCGGTTTCCTTCTGTGCCCTGCGAGGGCTAAGGGGTTGACAGGTGGGAGGCCAAACCCCAGCCCTGCCCAGCCATGCACAGACAGCCAGTGTTGTTTTCCTCCTGCGAAGGGGGGACTAGGAAGGAAGTGAAATCACGCACTAGGATGTGTGGGAGACAAAAGCCTGCCCACCTGGCATGAGGGATGGGGGCAGGGTCCCTCTGGCGATTTCCTCAGTAGCCGCTTAACCACACTGATGCCTGACCCAACTGCCAGCCCAGAAGAGATAGCACACCGTGGGGCATGGGGAAACTGAGGCTGATGAGTTGTGGGAAGGGCCCAAGGACCCAGTAGTCAGCAGGCAGAAGGCACCGAGCGGGAGGCTCAGCACTGGACAGACACCCCAGGAAAGCTGAGCCAGTTCCTCTGGGCCACCTGGAAAATGGACGTAGGGTGCAGGCTTCCTTCACAAGATCCCCAGTCAAGGGTGCCTGCTCCCCCCCAGCAAGCCCTGGAAGTAGGACCTGCCTTCCCTGCTTATTTTCCTTTCTCTGCCCCTCTGGGGAGTAGATCCTGTTTGTGGCCCAATATCCTTCCCCCCCCCTTTGTTCAAAGACGGGTATGATGGGGTACTCCTGGCTGCCTCTAACGGTCTGCTGCCTCAGACTCCCGAGCACTGGGGTTACAGGTGTGCACCACCACTTGGAAGTATCTCAAGGGCCAAACCCAGACTTGAGTGATTCCCCACCCCCATTCCACAGACAGGAGCCTGTGTTACTCTCCCATATTCCCGGTGGAGACTGAGGCGCCAGACCCAAAACCTGAGGTCAGGTAGCTACACAGCCCTGGCTCACAAGTGCTGGGATACATCCCAGGGACCCAGTGTCCTCACCAGCCCCCAGATAGCTGCCGAGGCCTTGGGTCACTGGCTTATGACCAGACACCCCAAGGGCATTCCACCCCATCGGGGAGGAGGGCTGAGTGAGGGAAGGGAAAGACATCCAACTTCTAGCTCGGTCTCACCCAAGGACTACCAGGAGCCAGTAGTCAGCAGGCAGAAGGGACTGACTGGGAGGCTCAGTACTGGCCGGACACCCCCAGGCCTGCTCTTAGCAGGTGAGACAGGAGACTGTGTCCTGCACACGGGCTGCCCCCAGGACACACCACAGGGACTGTATGAGGGTGCTTACCCACAGTGTCTACTGCTGCCTCCCCTTAGGGCTGTTCGTGCCAGCCTGAGTCTGCTGTGTGCTGAGCTACGGGGTGACGAGCCCACAAGGAAGAGAAGCAAACTGGAAAAGAGTACCTACACGGGCCTGCAGACAGCCTCCTCGGTGAGTCTCCAGGCTCCGCCCTCACCCCGTGCGCACCACACCGTGAGATGTTGAGATTGTGTACCAGGTGTTGAGCCCAGGTGAACCAACCAGGGATTGGTGAGCTTCTGATAGTCTGGTTATCGGAAGTGATGCCACAGATATGCAAGTGTGGTAACCGGGGGCTGTTGCTCCCAGCACACTGGCAGCAGCTTTCCCTGTGTGGCTCGTCACTGGTCCCCCGATACCCCCAACACACGCAGGAGAGGTAAAACTGTGTGGCAGTTTGCTGAGGATGGGGATCCAGAGACAGATCCAGTCTGCAGTGCCGGCTGGGATCCTGGGTCTGACTTTTCTCACTCTCCGAAGTCCTGGGCCTGCTGTTACCGAGTCCCCCCACCTCGGAGGCTGTTGTTACTTTTATTCGTGTGCTTGCTTGTTTTTGGCATGGTTTGGTGGTGGCAGTTTTAGTCTCTGTACTCCTTGATTGTCTAGAACTCAGAACATAGATCAGGCTGCCCTTGAACTATCTCTGCGTCCTAAGTGCATAGTCATGGGCAGGATGCCGGCTGCTCATTCTGCCAGGGATCTTTCCTTCTCACAGAGGCAAACAGCATGTAGCTGTGGTACCCAGAGCCTTCTGCTCTCAGCCTCCCCCGTGCCACCGTCTAGAGTTGAATGGGGCTGGGGGCTAGGTGGGTGGCATGGTGTTTGCCCCCGTAGACAGCTCTGTGTTCCAGGCCAGATGTCCTCAGGGCCCTTTCCAGGGCAACCCCAGGGGTGCTGCTTTCTGGGCCCCACAACAGAGGAACCCCACAGTGGAGGGACTGTGGCCACGCCTGAGGGTGCAGCTTTCCCCTCCCGTTCACAGGAGAAGGTTCGCTGCAAGAAGACCAGCGGCCAGGCCGGACTGTCGTCCTCAGTGGTACACAAGGTGGCCCAGCTGAAGCCAAAAGTCAAGAGCAAGGGGCTGCCTGCTGGCCTCAGTGCCTTCCAGCGCAAAGAGGCCGCCCCAGGTGGGCGCATCCGGAAGAAGCTCTCTAGAGCCAAGACTGTCAAGGTGTCAGGGGTGGCGCGCCACCCACACCCCGATGGGGACTGTGGCAGGGAGATGCCCAAGTTCACAGCCCAGCCAGCAGTGGCTGTGGCACATGAGGCAGGCAAGTTGGTGGTGTGAGTGACTGGAGCCTGCTCACGGTCACCTGGGGGCTGAGGGAGGGGCACACAGGTCATGGAACCACTGGAACCACACCAAGTTTCTGAAAGGGACAGATCCAGGGACTTCTTACTGATAAAGTCTGGGGAAGGAGCCTTTGTCCCCAGGCCAGGGCTCAGTAGGTCCCCCGCTCAAGGCAGAGAAATCCTGGACACGCCCTGGAGAGCACGTTAAAAATAGCTTCCCCCTCCTCCGCCCTGCAGTGTCCGGCGAGTCGGTGGGGTATCTCTTCCTTCCCCACAGACAAGTCCAGAAACAGCCTGGAAAAATAGACACTTCCTCCCTCCCGGCCCCTCCTCCAGGGTCGGAGGCTGAGAGAGGACAAAGGGAAGCACAAGGGCCAGCTGGGCCAGAGGATACAGAGCGAGGGAGGGACTCCCCAGAGAGAAGCTCAGTTCTGCAAGGTGGGGCTGCCAAAGAGAAAACCCTGTTCTCTTCCCCTAACAAACATTGGGGGGTCGGTACCCCAAGTTCCTGCCCCACCCCTGAGCAGCCCAGAGGGTGACAGCGTCTTCATTGGCCATACTCCCTAGGTCCACCCCAAATAGCCAGGTTCAACACCCGGTCACCAAGTCCTCTCTGCTGTCCCCCAGGCAGTGGCTATGACAGCGAGGACTGCCAGGCACTCCTGGGGACAGAGGTGGCTCCCAGGGAGCCCGGGCTGCTGCTGCATCCAGGCGCAGCGCTGGGACCCTCACCTTCCTCCGTGGTCAAGATGGAAGCCAACCAGAAGGCCAAGAAGAAAAAGGAGAGGCAGGGCTTGCTAGGTAACCCAGAAACCAGAGCAGACATGGAACAGGAGCCTGTATAGCCAGGGTCCCAATGACCAACTCCCTCCCTCCCACAGGGGCCTGCCGCCTGTCCAGCCCTGAGGGCGAGGTGAAGATCAAGAGACGGACGGTGAAAAGCAAGGTGGGCCCCAAGCTGGAGCGGCCCTCCGGTGCACCAGGCAAGAAGAAAGCCAAGGGCAAGGCAAAAGGTGGCCTCCGTGCAGAGCCTGGGGCTGCTGCCAGCAGGGACGTCCTTTTCAGCCCGGCCAGGACCTTTGCCTGCCGAGAGGAGGGCAGCAAACTTGCCAGCGAGCGCCTGAAGAGAGCCACGCGCAAGAGCACCATGTTGCAGCCAGTCCTGAGGGTAGGCCAGCGGGGCCGGTGGGCACCAGCGTGGTTGGTGGGCATCCCCAGGAAGAGGGTACAGCCCCCCCTCCTTCCCACTCAACTCTGAGCCCCGAGTCACAGCCGTGCTGGCCAGAGAAGCGGAACCAATCCTCATCGCTGCCCTCTGTCCACCCTTCTTGAGCAGCGGAAGAACGGGGCCTTGTCCATCGCCCTGTCGGCCCGCAATGCCAAAGCCATCCTGGGAAAGAGCAGGAAGCTGACGAAGATGAAGAGAGAGACCGTCAACACGCAGGTAGCAGCCCTCCCTGGCCTGGGGCCGACTGGGGACCCAGCCCCTCCTAGCCACCTCCCCTGACGCCTGTGGCCCACCCAGGGCCAGGGCCGAGCCGTGAGCCGGCTGCTGGAGAGCTTTGCCGTGGAGGATGACTTCGAGTTTGGTGAAGACAGCAGCTTCTCAGACGAGGAAGAGGAAGAAGAGGAGGCCGGTGTCCAGCTAAGCGCAGAGCAGAGCGCGGCCCTGGGTAAGCAGAGCTCCGGATGCCAGCGGGCCGGGGAGGGCGTGGCGTGCGGGTCTGGGCCCAGCTCTGATGTTCTCCCTGCAGCACACTCCTGTACCATCCACAAGGAGGACCTGCAGGACGGGCTGCCTGTGCTGATCCCCAAGGAGGACAGTCTGCTGTACGCAGGCAGCGTCAGGACTCTGCAGCCCCCGGATATGTGAGGCCCTGGGCCTGGGCGTGAGGGGTGCATGCTGGCTGGGACCTGTGGGGCAGCGAGACTCCCGCGGGAACCTCACGTGCCCCCACAACGCCCCTAGCTACAGCATCGTCATTGAGGGCGAGAGAGGCAACCGGCAGCGGATCTACTCCCTGGAGCAGCTGCTGCAGGAGGCGGTAAGGATGGCCCTGCCTCGGGAAGCAGGCCTGGTGGCTTTCCCCGTCACCAGGAAGACCCTGACCTGGCCCTACAGAGACCCTGTGGCCAGACTCTGCTGCTCATTGGCTACTATTCCATGGCTCCCTGCAGGTTCTTGACGTCCGGCCACAGTCCAGTCGGTACCTTCCACCCGGTACCCGAGTCTGCGCCTACTGGAGCCAGAAGTCTCGGTGCCTATATCCAGGCAATGTGGTTCGAGGTAAGCATACCCAAGGCCATGACCAACTGTGGCTATGGCCAAGGCCCCTCTGTGACCTTCAGAGCTCCAGAGAGGGTCCCCTCCTTCCCACAGTCCGGCTTACCCTGGAGGCTGGAGCAGGGCAGACTTGGGTCTTCTCTAGGTGAGACAGTAAGATCAATTCACCAGTAGCCATAAGAAGTAAGAGGGTGAGGGACAGGGAGACCCCCCCCCATGTCCAACTAATCAGAGCGGGCCCAGCAAGAGAAGGACCCAGAGTCCCACTGCCTGGGTCACCAAAGCTACCGTGTGCGCATCCCAGCACACCTGGGCGAAAACAGGGCGTGTAGGACCTGGGCGGATGGACAAGCATCCATGGACACTCCCGGGAAGAATGGCAGAGCGATGTCTTTGCCCCAGTAGGGCCTGCGTGTGGGACCAGGTGGCCAAGGGGAGTGGTTTTGGTTTATCAAGTGGCCAGTGTCATCAGGTTGCAGAAGTATCCCAGCTCAGCACCCCTGTTGTCTCCTGCCCCGCCCTGCCCTGCCCCGCCCCGCCCTCTGGCCAGCTGGGTTGGCCACAGGCTCAGGGCATGCCCTGTCGCAGGTGCGTCTAGCGATGAAGAAGAGGACCTGGACTCTGTGGTGGTTGAGTTTGATGACGGAGACACAGGCCACATAGCGGTCTCTAACATCAGGCTGCTGCCTCCAGACTTCAAGATCCAGTGTGAGTACCCCAGGATCATCTACCTAGGGGCGGGGCTCTCCCTGCCTGCCTCACTCCTGAAGCCCCTTCTCCCTGAGCCTCACCAGCGCTGGGAATGTTCCCAAGGAGAGGGACCAAGAGTGGCAGTTGCCACCAGCAGGCCCGTGACAAGTCCTCCTGTCCACGCCACAGGTACAGAGCCCTCCCCAGCCCTGCTGGTGTCCAGCAGCTGCCGGAGGACCAAAAAAGCATCCAGTGAGGCTCCCCCGCCCAGCGAAGCCCCCACCCCCAGCCTGTCCCCTAAAGTGCAGGACGGCCCCGAAACTTCCAAGACCCCCGTGAAGAAATCCATCAGCAAAGACAAAGCTGGTATTTGCAGAGCTGCTGAGAACCGGGAAGGGGGGGACCGTGGGGGTGTGGTCCCTGGGAGGCGCATGGGGCCTGGGGGGGTCAGGGAGGGGTGAGTGGACACAGCTGGGTGGGCCCAGCAGGTACAGCTGACTCTACCCGGCTTCCCCCCCAGGCAAAGTCGACCTCCTAACCTCAGGTGCCAAGTCCCCCTCGGGGGCCTCAGACCACTTCCTAGGCCGCAGGGGCAGCCCCCTGCTGAGCTGGTCAGCGGTGGCTCAGACCAAGCGGAAAGCGGTGTCTGCAGCAGCGGCAGGTGGCAAAGGGCCAGGGGTGCTGCAGAACCTCTTCCAACTCAACGGAAGCACCAAGAAGCTGCGGGCCCGGGAGACCCTGTTCCCCATGCACAGCATGGCTGCCCCCGTGTTCGGCAACAGCTTCCGCGCTGACTCCTTCAGCAGCCTGGCCAGTTCCTACACACCTTTCGTTGGAGGGGCCGGGGCAGGCCTGCCGGGAGGGGCCCACAAGCTGCTTCGGGCCAAGAAGGCTGAGCGGGCTGAAGCGGAAAAGGCCGGGCGGCGGCGGGCGGGCAGTGAGTTCCTGGTGAAGCTGGACCATGAGGGTGTGACCTCCCCCAAGAACAGAAACTGCAAGGCTTTGCTCGCGGGCGACAAGGACTTCGGCCCCAAGCTGGGGCGGCCGCCGGCCAGCCCCGGCTACGCACACCCAGCCCTCATGGGCAAGGACAAGAAGGGGCGGACGCCTGTGCACCCGCTCCCCATGGGCCTGGCCCTGCACAAGTGCCCGCTGCCCTGCGACAGCGACTGCCCCAGCTCCTACTCGGACGAGGACGAGGTCGGGCCGGGGCTGGCCGCCGGCGTGCCCTCCCGTTTCCTCACCCGCCTGTCCATGTCGTCCTCGTCCTCCGGCTCGTCCACGACCTCCTCCTCGGGCTCCGTGTCCACGTCCAGCCTCTGCTCCTCAGACAACGAGGACTCCTCCTACAGCTCGGACGACGAGGACCCCGCCCTGCTGCTGCAGACCTGCCTCACCCGCCCTGTGCCCGCCCTGCTCGCCGCGCCCGAGGCCCTGCGCTCCAAGGGCGGCGGCCCCCACGCCCACGCGCAGCGCTGCTTTCTGTCCAGGGCTGGGGTGGTTGGTGCGGGTGCGGGTGCCGGCCCGAGCGGCGGCAAATCCAAGCTCAAGCGCAAGGAGGCCCTGAGCTTCTCCAAACCCAAAGAGCTTTCTCGGAGGCAACGGCTGCCCTCCGTGGAAAATCGGCCAAAGATCTCAGCCTTCCTGCCCGCCCGGCAGCTCTGGAAGTGGTCGGGGAACCCCACACAGGTAGGTGGCCCGGCTCCCTGACGTCAAGAGCACGGGGAGGAATGGACTTGCCCGTGCTCCCTCAGACCCCACACACTTGCGTGGGTATTCCTGTTCCCTAGAGCTGGCTCGGTGGCTAGGCTCGCACGCTGCTCCTGCAGAGGACCTGGGTTCAGTTCCCCGCAGCCCCGCAGGGCAGCGTACCGCTGACTCCAGCTACAGAGGGTTATGCACACGCTTTCTTCTAAATCTCAAACCGGTTGGAAACCCCAGATAACAACAAAACCCACCAGTGATCCAATGAGACAGATTACCAACACCGCGGTTCGCACGTTCGAGCCCCGCCCGTGCGGTCGCGCACACGGTGTCCTACGCAGGGCCTGCCTCCCGTGTGGTGACACCACTTGGCAGTGCCGCCGAGCAGCTCTTCCTGCTGACTAGGCTGCCAGCTGTGGAAGGCTGCGAAGCCCCGCCACGCAGACACACGGCGGCTTTCTTTACCAGTGTCAGCCTGTGGGTGGACCCGTGCTTGCTCGCGGTCTGTCTTTCGTTTGCTTGCGACAGGGTCTCGCCATGTAGCCCGGGCTGGACCGCACAGAGATCCGCCTGCTCCTGCCTTCTTTGGCTTTTTTTTTTTTTAACCCTTGTAAACCAAACCGCAGTGACATCTCATACGCATCTCCGCCCTCAGGTCCCGCGTGCCCGGGACTCCGTTCCAGGCTTTCTGTCATGGCCAGGGTAGTCCACCTCGCAGGGCACCTGAGGCGGTGGCCGTTTCCCGCCCTCTGTCCCGCCGCGCGTTCACACCCCCGCCACCTTTCCTGGAGGCCCCTGGGCCTCCTCACCTCTGTGTCTGCTGCTCTGCCCACAGAGGCGCGGCATGAAGGGCAAGGCCAGGAAGCTCTTCTACAAGGCCATCGTGCGCGGCAAGGAGACGCTGCGCATCGGCGACTGCGCGGTCTTCCTGTCGGCCGGGCGGCCCAACCTGCCCTACATCGGCCGCATCGAGAGCCTGTGGGAGTCGTGGGGGAGCAACATGGTGGTGAAGGTGAAATGGTTCTACCACCCCGAAGAGACGAAGCTGGGGAAGCGGCAGAGCGACGGGAAGGTGCGGTGCGGGCGGGCGGGCGAGAAGTGTGCGCAGCTGCAGAGGGTGATGGGAAGGAGAGGCGAGGGCGGGCGCCGCCCGGCCGTGGAGAAGGGGTGGTGCTGCTGAGGTGCCTCCGGTGTCCGGTGGCCCCGCCCGTAAGGCCGGCCCCGACACCGTGCCCTCGCTCGGCAGAACGCCCTGTACCAGTCCTGCCACGAGGATGAGAACGACGTGCAGACCATCTCCCACAAGTGCCAGGTGGTTGGGCGGGAGCAGTACGAGCAGATGACGCGGGGCCGCAAGTACCAGGACCAGCAGGACCTCTATTACCTGGCGGGCACCTACGATCCCACCACCGGGCGCCTGGTGACAGCCGACGGCGTGCCCGTCCTGTGCTGAGCTGCCTCTGCCCACCCTCGTCTGCGGCTGGCCAGGAGCTGGGCTGAACAAATATGCAACCCCCCAAGGCGGGACCAGGCTTCTCCTCGAAGTGCTCTGGAGAGAGCGCCTAGGCTGGACCCCAGTCCCGTCCTAGCTGCTCCAGACGGAGGGCCAGGCTGGCCCCACAGGGACCGGCTGCTCTGCCACTGCAACCGCAGTTCTCGAGAGATTAGAATCCAAGCCATATTTCCCTAGTACCTCCGACTGTCTCCCACCAGGGAGAGCAGAAATCAGGTGTGTTGTCTATTTATTTCTCTGTGTAAATATTGTATCTCTGTGGGGAAGTTTTATGGGGGGGAAAAGTGGAAAAGGATTTTCCCTCACCTACGTGACAAGGGGGTTTGTGTGTGCGAGCGTGTGCGTGCGTGTGTGTGCGTGTGTGCGTGTGTAGGGGGTTGTCCTGGGGTTTCCTTTGAAAATGCACTGTTCTCAGCCTAGTTGAATTCCAACAGGGGCATCTGTGACTGCAGAGGCTGCTGGAATGGGGGCGAGGCCAAAGGCCGTGGGATGGTCACATGAGACCCAGTCACACCCTCCAATCTCTTGGGGGTCAACTGTGAAGGGAATTACACCCCAGTTTATTTCCTTTCAATCATCCCATCCATAAAAGTATCGGGGCGTGGGCAGTGATGGTGGTCCCCGGGAAGGAAAGGGGTTCCGGCCGCAAGATGCAAGCCAGGATGGGTCTGCTCTGCCCTCGCCCCGCCCAGGAGCCCGGCAGCAGCCATTGGTATCATACCTCTGTTTCAAACAAAACAAACGAACAAATATTTTGAAGTATCAATAAGAAAAACAGATGTTTAAACTTTCTTTCCTGAATATTCCGAGTTATTTCTGGTTTCTCTTTCCATGGCCGGTTTGTTGCAGGGAGAGAAGCAGGGTGTAGTTGGCCCCAAGCCCCTCCCCCGCACTGCTCTCAGCTCCTTCCCTCCACTGGGACCCTCCACCAACTGCTTCCTCCCAGGAGCAGCGGGTCTTCCACAATGGTGCAGCTGGTCCAGGTCCCTATCTGGGCCAGAATTTGGGGCCCACCTGGGGCTGGTCCACAGTTCTGCCTGAGTACCTCCTCACCACTGAGACTCTCCTTTCCCCACCAGACGCTTTCCCCGGGCCCCCCACCTCTGGCTGACCTCAAGTGTGGATGGTGACCAGCTGAGCCAGAACAGAAAAGCAGGTGCTGCCCACCAAGGGGGAAAGGTCCACCTGCTTCCCCTTATCTCCACGCAACGCTGGTCCAGGGGCCCCTCTGTCCACCCCATGACAGTTTCTGGAACTTTCTTTATAGCTATTCAGCAGGGCAGATGGCATGGCAGGCTTACACAGGAGCATACAAGGGTCCCTTCTGGCCTCTTGGCCCCACACCTTGTCCCCAAGCACCAGAAAGCCCAGCAGCCCTCACTTCTCCCATGATGGAAAGAGCAGGCCAGACCCATGGACCGAAAGCCTTTGTCCTCTGAAATGCCTTGTGGTGCACATGCACCCCGGTGTCCCACCAGGCCCAGGCTTCCTAGGAAGCAAGGAGTATTCATGGGCACCCAGCCCCCACTGGGAGCCTAAGCCTCTTCCGTTGCTCAGGCCACCAGGAGTCTGTCCCGATCTCAAGGACTTATTGCTCACTAGTTGCCCAAAAGGCCACTCTTGGTGGCTCACAGGATAACCAAGGGGCCCCATGCCTGGCTGTCCTGAGGCTTTCTGTTCTCCACACGGGTGCAATATTTCATTCCTGGCGGTCATCGGGAGAGATGACCACCGAGGTCCTGCTCACAGCTAGGGAATCAGAGAGACAGTGAGCGAGGGAAGGAGCACCTGCTGGTGCTGGAAAGAGGCTGCCGGGAACCCCAGTGCCCAGGAGCACAGGAGCCGCCTTCCGGATGCTTCTCCCTCTGCCGAGCTGTCCTGTCTTTATCTTCCTTCTCCTTTCCTTCTGTGCGTACACGTGAACAGCGTGACCCCTCCTCCCCAACCGTGGCATAAGCACGATTCTTGTAAATGTGTAAACTAAGAGGCTGGCTGGATTTTTTTTTCAATGTAAACACTAAATACAAAACAAACAACACAAAGGTTTTATGAACAGCAAACTCTATGTAAAAAGGCATTTTAGTATTAAATTTTTTATTGATAACTTGCTTAAGAATAAATATATGAACTATTGTACAGGTGCCCGGTAGTCCCGACTGTGACTGTGCCCGCCTCCTGTGTGTGTCACATGATCATTCCTGTCTAGGCTTGAGGGAAGGCTGAGTGATCTGCATGGGTTTGAGTGGCCTTGGGCGTAGAGCTCCACCCTACCCATCCACACCTGTGAGTCTTCTTGATCCGTGAGCTCCTAGGGCCGGACCTGTTAGTCAGGTAGGGATGCGTGGTGGTGAGCTTCCCTGTCCATCTGAACCAGTTCATACAGCCATGGGGAGTCCACAAAGCACAGAGCAAGGGGGAGGGTGGCCCCAGACACTGCTCCAGACTGTCAACTACTTTGCTGGCTCTGAATGGGTTTGTTCAACAAAAATTTTTCTGCCAGCTATGCAGAGAATAAGAAGTAGCAGTCCTGGTAGACAAGATGGTGCGTTCAGGAGGCAGACCGGTGGGCCTCCGAGTCCTCATAGCAAGTCCCAGGCCAGCCAGGGCTACACAGTGAGACCCTGTTGGGAGAAGAGGGAGTAAAAGGTTGTTAAGCAGAGGAGTAAGGGGGGGGGCGTGTGTCCCCTCATCAGGAGGGTACAGACCCAAAGGAAGCCCAGCTGTGGCCAGGTGAGACAGCCTGGCTTGTGATCACCACTGGTGCCCTGAGGTGGGACCCCAGACAGGGCAGATGTGCAAGGGCAAGGTTGGCTCTGGGAGCAGGGATGGGGTCCTTGGCCTCCCACCTCCATACGTATGGAGCTTAGTTGTGCACATGCCCCAGACCTGCGAGGCTGGTATGTCTCCTCCAGTGTCACCTTCTTGCCCTCCGCTGAACCGCCTTGTGAGAGCAGGATAGGGTCCAAGTGCCTGGGTGGTCCACCCAGTACCTGCTACAAAGTCTGCCACCAAATTCTTCCTTCAGCCCATTCCAAGTCCCAAGCTGACAGGTAAGGGCCATAAAGCCAGGTGCCCAGGATGCTGGCGGACTAGTCAGTTGTGTGTGGGGATATAGACTCAGCTCTGGGATTATCTGAGGTCATGACCTTTGGGACAAGTATCTGCCATTGCTAGCTGTCCAGTGTCATGTGGGGCCACCTGGGGCCTGAGACAAAGTGAAGGCTGGAGAAGCTGGGCAGTGGTGGCACACGCCTTTAATCCCAGCACTAGGGAGGCAGAGGCAGGAGGGTCTCTGAGAGTTCAAGGCCAGCCTGGTCTACAGAGTGAGTTCCAGGACAGCCAGAGTTACACAGAGAAGCCCTGTCTGGGGGACATAAAGTGAAGGCTGGAGTCTGGGGTGCAGATGCGCCACATGGGGCTTCTGGCTCAGGGACCCTCTGCAGTCTTGAGACAGACTTCTAACTGCAGGAACTAGAATCTTTACTGGGAAAAACAGACTAGAATACAGCTGGGCAGAGGGAGGCGGGGCTCCTGCGTGGCTCCTGGAGCCCCTGAGACACAAGTTTTGACAATGTCCTCCTCTGCCCACTGGAGCCTGTTTCCTGGGACTGTACGTAGCTCAGTGATCGAATGCTTATCTAATTTGTGCAAGGTCCTGGGTTTAGTCCCAGTGACCCACAGGGAAACTCAAAAGGCTGGCTTTGCTCAGGAGGTCCTGCAAGGAGGCTCTGACACAGAGGAGGTGACGCCAGAGGGCGTCTGTTAACTGCAAGACCGTGGGCTTCCCTCCTCGATCAGCCAATCCCTCTGCAACCAGCAGTGCTCTGTGGTAAGCATGGCAGGAGCAGCTGAACGCCAGCCTCCAAGACACCATGGCTCCAAGACCCCAGACAGGCAGGCGGGCGAGGCTGGGAACAGCTGGCCAGCAGCTGCACCGGGCCAGGTGGCCAAGATCACCCCTCACAGCACCACAAGGTGGGTCGTGCCATTTCCAGCCCAGAGTGTGTTGTGACTCGCACAGGACTCTAGAACGAATCGGATGATCATGGCTGGTGAAGCAGGCAGCTCTGATGTCCCTGAGATGATCTAGACAGCTTCCTGGAGAAGGGAGTCCCAGGTAGGGCAGATGGAGGAGAGGAAAGATGGTGGCTAGAAAGGCGGGAAGGGGGGGAGGCTAAAAGACAAGGCCCTTGGCAGGATGAGAGATGACCCGCTGGCAAGCAGGTCACCCCAAGAGCACCAAGTTCACACACAGTGGCCATTAGTGGGTCTGTGTTAGACCCTAACCCTTCAGGTCTAACACAGACCCTGAGTGGCCTTGGATCTGGGTTAGAAGACCAGGCTGGTCCACACCCCACAAGAGCTTCTGCACCAGACAAAGGCCCAGTAAGAGCACGCGGCAGGACCAGAAACCGGACAAGCGGGCAAGCCCCAGGCAGGCGCCTGCTGGTACCTCCCAGGGGAGCTCCCGAAGACACGGGCAGGACACGGTCTACCCCAAGCAGGCTCCCAGTCCTCCTCCACCTTCCGCCTTGCCTCAGACACTGTGGTCCTGGCCTTCCAGAACCTGCTGCTCTCAGGGCAGCGCCTAGGCCAAGGGCAGGGCGGACATAGAGAGGACACAGGCTGTGGCGCCCCGAGGGTTAAACATGCAAGACTACGCTTTGATCAAGACAAATGAGCCATTATGTGAAATGCTGAAGCAAGATAAATGGTGGCGCTGGGTGAGTGGAATCGATAAAAGTGATGTTTTATCAGGTAGAAATGACAACCCGGCCATCGCGATTCGTTTTTAATACTACAAACCAATTGGAGACGAGGGGGCCTTAATTGCTGAGCCCCAGCCCTGGCAAGGTTTCTGGGGGCTGGGGGGGCAGTGAAATTTCTCAGGCCAGGCATAGGGGAGCCCTCACCAGCGCTCAACTTTGAGAGGTGTTCAGAGTTCCTGGGGTCACAACTGCCTGAGCGTCCTGTCTGAAGCATGGAGGTGCCTGGCCCACGCTGGTCTGGGGAAGCCCCTGAGTAGTCGGGAGAATGGCTGTGTGGCTCTCGCTCTTAGCACTTCCATATGCAGCCAAGTCTGTGCCAGGCTTGAGAGAGGGCTCGGTCCCCTCCCAGCTGTTCATCTCCCAGAGCCCTGCTGACCTGTCTACTCTGACACCCAGAGACCCAGCCTTACACTTCCTGAGCCAACTCTGCATCTCACAGGCTACCTGCTCAAAACTGCACAAAGCAATGATGACCCCTCCCCAGGTAGACACGTCCAGCCCTCACTCTGTCCCCCAGCACCAGACTGTAGCAGGAGACAGGAGGCCAACGGAACACCCAGCCCTCCCACCTGCTCTGGGGAGAGTGGGCAGGGCAAAGGGAACCCAGGACCTGCAGTGCCCGTTCTCTGACTGCTCTGATGTCACAGGCCTTGTCCCCAGCCGGCTGAGACTAGAGTGAGGGCTGTGGGAGACAGGGTGTGGGAACAAGTACATGAGCAGGCTCACTCAGTCCCTGCAGGGGGGGGGGATGTGAAGGACTCCGCTCCCGTGGAGGAAGAACACCTCTATGCTCCCAGGTCTGCTATTTCAACATCTCCCGGTGGGACTCCGGTGTGGGCATATAACAAGCCCTCAGTTGGACTACACACGAGGTAAGTAGGTTTCTGTTGGCCGAAGGGGTCCCAGCTTCTCTCTCTCCCCAGCAGCTCCCCAGGGACCAGGCCCTGCAGTTCCAGGCAGTAGGTTCCCTTGGGGTGTGGCCCTGTGTTGACTGTCTTCTGTAGGGCACATGGAGGTCCTGCATGCGCTCATCCCGTGTTCATGTGCCATGAACACTCGACGTGCCCTGCTCTTCTGATAGATCAGAGGTGGCCTCTCTCTCCACACTTGTGGGGGACCCCATAGGAAAACTTGGCAGGAGCCTGGAGGACCCCAGAGCTGGGCAGGCTGGGCAGAGACATGCAGGGAGACCAGGAGGACTGTTGATGGACCAGGGAGAAGCTCCCAGGGGTGAGGAGAGCCCCAATTGGGTCACACAACCTGTACACTCAGGAGAGTATCCATCAGCTGTACCTGAGGACCGCACCCCTGAAGGGATGGAGGGATGCTGGGGAACCCACACACACCCTCTTTACCAGGAGCCTGGATCCACTCTAGTGGCAACAAAAGCCAGATTGGGGGCTGGGGCCTTGGGGTCCTGGTCCTAGGAGAGAAGCAGATGCAGGCGCTGGAAACCATCCTGCTATAGACAGGGCTGTTGGGGGGCGGGGGGGAGGCTTTGTCCTGGTAGCTTCTCAGAACAGTGCTTTCTGCAGACCCCCTCTGCAGAGGCTCTGGCCCCCACAGCCACCCACAGGAATGCCGAGAGCACCCAGCCCACGCAGACAGAGGATGGGTCCCGTCTCTACCATTGCACATTTGGGGCAGTGTTACAGGAGAGCTCTCTGATCACTGGTGTCATTCTGTAGTCTAGACACGTTTGACCTCCATACAGCCAGCCCACTGGAGTCCTGAGGGCCTGGGGGAGGGCCTTCCTGAGCTGGAGGAGCTGCAGACCCCAGCAGTGCAGGAAGCAGCTGCTGAGTCCAGAGGAAGGTTTGCAGGGTGTAGACGCGGAGAGCAGCCCTGTGGGTTCCACCACCCCCACTGTGTCTCCGGCCTCCTGTGAGTGTCGGGGGATGACACTCCACGTGCGTGCGTCTGCAGACCACCTCTGGAGTGCGTTTCCCGTCTGTTCACTGCACCCAAGGCAGGCAGCACACATCCTCAGAATCAACAAGAGCAGGCTATGCCTACCAGACCACCACCCTCTGCTCAGTCATGTCTCCCTCAGCAGCAGATTCCAGTCCCCTGGCTCCGGCCAGGAGTGGCCTGCACCTCCAACCTGCTCTGACGTTTCAGGACTAGCCATACTGCCCGAAGAGTCCTGAGCCGTCGGAGAGGGCTCCAAGCACACGGCCCCTCTACCTGTGGCCTGTGATCCAGACCTGCATCACACAGCCTGTCTCCTTCTGAGCAGTCTGCTTTTCTGTCCTCCCTAGGCTAACCTGGAGCCCACCTGAGGCCTCGCTTTGCCCAGATTTCTAAGCATCCCTCCCCACAGCTGGGGGGATGGTCCGAGGCCTTCTCACAATTGCACTACCGAGGAGGGAAAGTTCTCACAATTGCTCTACCGAGGAGGGAAGGCTAGCACAGCCATTTTTATTTGGGAGGCCTCCAAAGAAGTTTATGACCTCGCTCCTTGTCAGGAAATCTGTTTCCACTTAGGAGAAACAGGCTCAGGCCATGGCGAGCAGGCAAGTAAGGAGACACCACGCTGCTGGGTAATTACATTTCCCCCTCAGGTCCTCAGCTGCCCTCTCTGACCCTCGGTGAAGCATTTAGGCCTGGGGCACCCCAAAGCCCCTGAAATGCCTCTCATTTGGGGTGCCTGCAAGGCTAGAGCTGGAGAACTCAAGCAGGAGAGGCAATGCGGAGGGCTGGAGGTGAGGGGAAGAGGCCCACAGGAAGAGCACAGTATCTAAGGACCAGGGCACCACAGCCTGAGCTGAGGCCGAATGGGCAGTCAAAGGTGTCTGCAGGCAGGCGTCAAGCTTCCAGCACAGGACTTCAGAGAAGGACCTGGAAGCCACCAAAAGACCACAACCTGCCTGGTGGTGGCCTTTATTCCAGCTGTCCTGCAGGGGGCAGGGAGGCTGCACACAAGAGAGGTCGTGTTCAAGTTCATGGCCCCGAGAAGTGCCTGCTAGCCAAAAGTTGGCAGCCCAGCCTCAAGTAGACAACTGAGCCCCTACAACACTACCCTGCACGGAAAACACTTCAAGGGTTGACAGAAAGCACAGAGCATGTCTCGTGTCGGAGGCTGAAGGAAGTTTAACGCAGATGGTGGAAGACATGTTGGCCTGTGCCTGGCTGTGCATGCCCTGTGTGCTCGTCACCAGAGGCACAAACCAGCAAATGAAGAGGGCACCTGACCTCCCCAAACCAGCCCGAGGCTGTTTGATGAGCTTGTGGGCAGAGAGGACCCCACTGGGGGACTCTAATGTCCACCGCCGGCCTGGATTCCCACCGGCAAGTGCCAAGAGCACAGCTTGGTAGTCCAGGCCAGTGACCCCGGGACTTAGGAAGTGGAGACAGGAGGTCAGAGCTCCAGACCGGCTCCACTGCACAGAGAGCTGGGCCGACAAGAGACTCTGTCTCAAAAAAATCAAAACACAACACAACTTCACACTTCACATTCCAACTGTGGTGTCGTGCAGCTTACTGGTGCCCTGGCTTCTGTGGGCCCTCCCACTGTGGTGCCGGCAATAAGTGGGTCTTGTCTTGGTGGACACTGCCCTGGACTGGACAGGCCGTGGGCTTTCTATAGTGCACTGTGTCTCACCGCGTCTTACCCCACAGCAACAGAGTGCGCTTGACATCAGCCTCACGAGAAGCTGAGCCATGAGCATTCTCTCTTCACCCCTACCTGGATACCCAGGGCTCCTGCCTGGCACAGGGCCTGGCCAGAGGCAGGAGTTGGGGGAGGAGACCAGGGCTCAGCCTCCTGTCTTGTCTCAGAGCCTTGCCATCTGTGGCATGGGCCCTACAGCAAGATACCAGGTGTTCAGAGACGGAGAGCCTCTACCACAGCCCCAGGGAGATGAGAGACAGGGTGTGGCTGCCAGACCGGCCTGCGTGTGGACAGAGAACCTCAGGAACATTCCTCTGTGATAACAAGGGGCCTGAGCAACTCTGACAGGACAAGGGCTATAGGCACCGACCTCAGGGATCAGGATCGGCCAGCCCCACCAGGGCACAGCCCTGCAGCTCTGCCCACGAACAACACGGAAAACTCAGAATGGAGAGGCCTCAAGCCACGCATGATTTGCACAGCGAGCACTCGAGAAGCAGAGGCAGGTGGATGCCTGTGAGTTATACCAACCTGATCTACGAGCTCCAGGCCAAGGCTACTGTAAGACCCTGTCTCGGAAAATAAAGAAGGATCAGGAGAGGGTGTGTGAAGGGAAGACGGGGAAGAGGGACAGGAGGGGGAAGAGGAAAGAAAGAGGAAAATGCCTGTGTTCAGCTACTTAGCAGTTCACTTCAAAAGATGGCGGCCCCAGGTGTGGAGGCAGAGGCAGGCAGAGCTCAAGTTTGAGGGCAGCCTGGGCTACGCATCGTACAAAGCGGAACCTTGTCGCAAAACAAACCACAGAAAAGGCCGCCGTGGCTATGGCAGTTCTCAAGGAACCAAAGGGAAGGAGAATGAGAAAGCCTTGCGCTCACTTCAACAGCACAGTAACTGAACCCGGAACAGAAGATTCCGTGGCCCCTGCACAAGGGTGGCTCGAAGGTTCGTGATTCTGTTGGTGGGGGGATTCATGAGTGAAAGTTCTGGAGCTTTCTTAGCCCACCTCGCCTTCAGCTGTCCCCAGCTAGATTGGGCAGGTTCATCAGCTCCCAAATATGTGCTAAAGCTGCCGTTGGCCAGACAGCCTTGGTTAAGACATGGCCAAGTCCACAGACGCTACAGAGTTAATGACTGCTGGCCATCTCCTGCTTCCGGCCACAGCTTTAAAAAATAAATAAACAGATAGATAGATAGATAAATAAAATAAAAGATACCAGAAAGAGCCCCAACACCAACCCTCCCTTTTCCTTTAGAGTGAAAACTACATCTCCCAGCTTCCCTTGCAGCTCAAGTTTTGGCCAAGATGGTGGACATGTAATGGGAAGCATCCTTAAACACAGAGCTGCCACGATGTAGATGAGAGAGTTGGAGCGCTGTCTGTCCTCTTCATGATGAGAAGGAAGCCACACACGCCATCTTATGACTTCCCAGACCACCTCTGCTCATCCACGACTTCCACTCTGCTCTTCTCCAGAACAAGGCCCCACCTGTCTGCTGGGATCCCTGTGAGAGTCCACGCAGCTCCCGAGGCCACATCCCTAGGGTTTGGGGTCAAGGCCAGGTCAGGCCTTCTAACAGCTCGGAGCACTCATCACCGTCTGCAATCCTGGATTCACTGTGGTTTCTTTGCCTGCTGCTTTCCCGGGACTGTCATCACGTGACGCAGGGCTCCCGCCTGGGTGTTCACCGCAGTGTCCCCAGCACCCAGGGTCTGGGCACAAGGAGATATCCCGCTTTGTCCTCAGCTCCCAGGCCCCACCTGCCTGTGTCTGTTCCTACCCAGAGCTACACAGACACACACACACACACTCACACTCATACACTCACACACTCACACTCACACACACATACACTCACACACACACTCACACACACTCACACTCACTCACACACACTCACTCACACACACACACTCACATACACACACTCATACACTCACACACATTCACTCACTCACATTCACACACACTCATACACTCACACACATTCACTCACACTCACACACACACACATACACACACTCACGCACTCACACTCACACACACACATACATACACTCACACTCACACACACACTCACACTCACACTCACACACACATACACTCACACACACACTCACACACTCACACACACACATACACACTCACACACACACACTCACACTCACACATCACACTCACACACATACACACTCACACACACTCACACACACTCACTCATACACTCACACTCATACACTCACACACACTCACACACTTACACACTCACACACACACACAGCCCTTTTCTCTGCCTGTTCTTGCTGATAGCAAGGCCTTTCTACAGCAGACCCAGGCCCAACTAGTCTGGTCTTCTGAACTCTGGCTTGAGACGTGAGGAAAGAGTTGGGGGTTGACCTCCCCTCCCTCCCAGGTTCTCAGCAGGGAGACTCCTTTGAAGCTTTGGGAAGATTAAGGCGTGGCTTATGCTCCCTTAGATCCCACCCTCTCCCCATGACTGACAGGAAGCGTGGAAACACAAAATGCTTGTAAGGACACAGGGCCGCTAGACCCCCCTCCTGGAGGCTCCTGCCACGGCCTGAGTGGCAGTGGGTGCTCACAGAAGCTGGTGACGCACTGCGGCCCCACCGCATGGGGGCACAAGCCCAGCACTGCAGTGACAGCCTCGGAGACCTGACCTGCAGGGTGCAGTGCGTCCCTGGGTGAGGCCAGGCAAAGCCAGTCAGTAGGGGAGGGCAAAGGCATTCCTGCCTTGGGGCTGGAGGGGCGCGGGCAGCAGGAGCCTGTGCAGGGCAGAAGCTCCGCTCATAAACTTAGGAATAGCACACTTACCCTAAATTTTTAAAACAAAGATTCTGCAGGAATTGTCTTGTCACTGTAACTCTCAGACCAGCCGTTCCCTGTTTCCAGCGTCTGGCGGCTGCTGGAGACTGGGGCTCTGTACCACTGTCCCCGGTGGTACAGCTATTGCTCTCTGGCCTCTCCTGGTGACCGCTCTATGGTCTCATCAGGAGCCATGTCTGCCTTTCCTGGCATGGTGAAGCTGTTCCAACTGCCCAGGGCACCTGCACCCTAGCACACACCCAGGAATGATCCTCGAAGGGGCCCACGTGGCCTCCAAAGCGCCATCCCAGGATGCCCTAGGGCTCAGAGAAGCTGGATCTGCACCCAACACTACTGGTTCCAGGCCCACAAACACCTGTTTTTAACAGCAGAATTGGGGCTGCCAAGCTGAGCGGTCCTGTATCTGCTGCCTGGGGCTGGGGGCGGGGCTTTGCAGACAGACTTGTGTACCCAGGGCAGCAACTGGGGACAGGCAAGGCCAGCTGCACACGATGGAAGAGCAAGGTTATCCTTACCTGAAATCATCCACAGCCCCCACACAGGCAACTCAGCTCACATGCCACAAACCCTCCCCCGTCTGCAGCCAGTGCCTGTGCGGACCGCTTATGAGTGTGCACTGAGCCTGTGATTGCCAGTCGGGAGACACTGGACTGCACACAGCACACCCCCCTTGCAGCCACACAACAATCCTGTTATTATCCTCATGACGGAGGGGGTGTTGCCAGTGTCCCCTGACTTCCACACTGCACACAACCACATCTGCCAGACGCCACATTCCTGGACCATCTCCCCTCTGCACCTTCTCCACTATCCGATCCCTAAGTGCCTCTCAAAGCTGCCTCCAGCCCCCCCTTCCCTTGCCCACATTCTTTGAGAGGGCTTTCTGAACTTCTTGGGGCTCCAACACTTCACCCGGACTTGAGCTTAGCCACACAGCGAACCATAAACGTCTCCAAGCCTGGGTGGTGCCTTTTTTTCTCGGTCACCCACGTGGCTGAGCCCATCCTGGTTCGGAAAGACCTCTCGTAAGACTTGTTGAGTGGATAGACGTTCCCCGCCTCAGCGTCACCCAGGTAGACTCCAGTGTGTGCTGACTGACAAGCCCCTGAAAGGACACCAATAAACAGGATCCAAGTCCCACGCGTGCCCTGAGTCCACTGCGGTGACGTAAAACCACCTAATGGGAATGGCACGCCTAGGAGGGCAGCTGAGAGTCTGGAACAGCATCCTCCACCTTCTGCCTGGATTTGTGACTCACAGGACGTCTTCTGCAGGGAGAAGGTTCAGCCCAGTCCCACCCAGCCATCCCAAGGATCACCGAGCAGGACCCCGCGGGTCCAGCTAAGCTGCAGCTGCCTACTGCTCACAAAACAAAACCCAGGGTTTCCTAAGACTCTTTGATTCACCCCTCAGAGCGTGTGCAGGACCCACTACTGTCGCTGGCCCCAGCGCCCTGAGCACCGCGTGGCGTCGCCCGACCACCCCAGCCTCCTGTCCACAGCAGAAGCGATTGTAGACAGTGTCAGCCTCACGTCCTTCACTCCGACTTGGGCCTAGATTCAGCCAGTGGGAAGCACCAGAAGCCTAAGGAAAGTCCATGCCCCCCAGCACCTCCCTGCCAGGTCACAGCTCCTGAAAGGGGCCTCTTCCTCCAGGGCAGTTGCCCTTCAGGTCTGGGGTGGCGGCAGCTCCCCTTGGTTGCTGGCCTGGGTACTACATGTCTCTCCTTTAATTCATGTATTTTCCATTTATTCAACTCTCCTCAGATGTCCCGTCTGAGAGTGCCATAAAAATGTAAGACCGGGTCAATTGTCCGTATCAAAAAACATTCTTGTATGTTCCACTTGGAGGGGGGACTAATGGAAACAGCCAGGAGAGGCTACCCCAAGCCTGCAGAGGGGCGCCTCTCTGTGTCCCCAGGGCACGAGAGGAGGTGTCAAAGCCGGACTCCATCCAAAGCCGAGCTGTTGCCTCCGCCACCGAGCAGCAGGCCCGCGTCTTCCTGCCCCCACCCCAGCAGCTCCGCGGAGCCGAGCCCAGGTGGCGCTCCGCCGCCGCCCCATCACCCCGCGGGGGCAGAGGACACCCCGGGGCTGCCCCACCGCCGCCCAGCCGGCAGGCCCCGCACCCCCAGGCCCCGGGGAGCCGGACGCCGCCCGGGGGGACCGGAGGCCGCCCGGAGTCCCGCCTGGGACCGCAGGGATCCCCGGGGCGCGCGGTGCGCGGCCCCGCTCCGCCCCGCCCTTCCCTAGCGAGCAGCATCGCCCCACGTGGGGCCGCAGGGGCCCTCGGCCCGGGCTCGTGATTGGCCGCTGCGCAGCCAATTAGAGGCCTCCGCCGCTCGGGCCGCGCCGATTGGCCGGGCGCGCGCGGGCGGGGCGGGCGCGGGCGGCCTTTTGTTCTCCGCGCCCGCGCCGCCCCGCCCGCCACCTGCGCGCCCGCCCGGCCCCGCGCCGGGACCCCCGCCGTCCGCACGCGCGAGCGGGGCGCCGCCGCGCAGGCTCTGACCTTGGGCGAGCCCGCTGGGTCTCCGCTCCCCTTGTCTCCGAGGGATCCGCGGTGGAAGGTTCTGGGTGGGAACTGCCCAGCCGGCCGGGTCGGAGCCCCGAGCCTGTCTCAGAACGCGTTCCCTGCTAGCCCAGACTCGGCCTGGGTCCTGCCTGCCCTCCCTGGTGGCCTCGGAGCCCAGGACCAGCTCGAGGAGAGAGCTCTCGGCTGAGCTGGGGCGCGGGGGTCGGGCCCGGGTCTCCTGACCTCTGTTCTCAACACCTTCCGTCTAGAAACCGCTTCAGCACATTCCTCAGCAAAGCTGCGGCTCCCGGTATCCACTGCAGGGAGGCCACCGTGCTGCAGGCCGTGGAGACAGACCCCCCAGTCTCCAGACAGCCTGCAGGGGAGGGGTGTTCCCACGACGTGGATGGACTTGGAGGAGCCAGTGCTCAAGCCCAGACTGGTGGGGGAGAGAGTAGGTTGGCCAAAGCGGGGCCTTCCCAAGATCACCCTCCTAGAGCCCATCAACATTCAGAATGCATCCCTAGCAAGCACTAGAGGGACCTTGGCCTCGCCAACAGCCTGACACTTGTGGCCCCTGGAGGTGACCGTCCTAAGGATGGGGTGCTGGGGGCTACATCTGTGGAGTGCTTCTCCCCCGGGTGTCTGGGAACAGGTGAACGGGGTGGAGGAGGGGGTAGCATCTCAGATGTCTGCCTGGGAGGCAGCCCCCACCCGCTCCCAGATAGTTGGGCTTCTCAACTTCCAGCATTTTAACCCTATGGGGCTGGACAGTTACAAGTCACCCCAGCCTCCAAAAGCTGAGAGTCTCCATCCCTGGGCATACAGAGGAGGTGGCGGGGGTGGGGGTTAGGGGGAAGGAAACCCACTGGAGAGGTAGGGAGGGCCTGGGTCACCCACCAGGAGCAGGACCTCTTCTTTGGGCAAGACAGACCAAGAATGTTAGGTAGAACACACTCCCACTGTGACCCAGCTGAGCAAGACAGACTTTGCCTGGGAGTTTAACCCCAGGTTGCTCTCAGACAGCCTCAGGTACCTAGTGCCCACAGCCATGGTCACCTGCAGTCACAGCTGGCCACCCAAACACGCTCAGTGCCTTCCCTCGGTTGTATGCTAGGGTGTTTTCACTATCAGTCTGAGAGTTCAACCATCCCTGCTCTTTGAAGTCAGGCAACCTTTCCTGGGCTGTCATCAGTAAGTCCCCTGGAGATGGGGCTACAAGGCAAAGCTGCCACGGGGGCATGTCTCCTGTATCCAGCCCACAGTCGTGAGCCCCAAGTGTGACCTGGTTCCTGGCCACCAGACCAGCTATTACCAGAGGGACATATCAAAGGGTGGTAAATGTACAGAGGCTGGAAGGGCAGGGGAGAGGGTAACAATGAAGTCACCGTCCTTGGGGACCCCATCTCTGCCTTTGTGTTCAGTGTTGAAGGCTTGGTGACAGACCGCGTGGGATTCGAGAAGAGCGTCCAGCCTTAGCTGTTCTGCATGTGTTCAGCCTGAGCACATCTGGCAGCAAAACTGCACTCATGCTGGACATGGCTCCAGTTGTACAGAGGAGCTGGGCACCTAAGCAGCCCACAGGTGGGCAGAGGGCACTGGGAAAAGCTGTTTCCATACTTTGCCTCCCTGACCTAGGGAATTGATCTACAGCCTGGCACAGAAATTGCCAATAAGTGGGTTGGGGAACTAAACTCACTTCAGAGCCTCCCGCTCTGGCTCTCAGTTTACAATTTGAGTATGAATCTGGGAATCAATCTACAGCAGTCACACACAGGGGGCCCTCCCTTAGCGCCGCTGGCCAGTAGGAGCGGTGTGGGAGCGCCCTCCGGCGGTCATGTTAGGTATGGCAGCTGGCAGAAGAGGGAATTAACGGGGGAGATGGGTCTGGACTAGGAATGCTTTCAAAAAATGCCCCTGATTGGATCCTGGGCAACTTGGGAACTAAAAATGAGGAGTTAGTGGAGAGGGAAGAGTAAAACTCTTTTTAGGTTGAGTGTGGCGATGCACACCTGTGACCCTAATTCAAGTGGTTGAGGCCGGAGGATCTTGAGTTGGAGGGCAGCCTAGACTACATAGTGGGACCTGGTTTCAAAAACAAAACAAAAAACCAGAGGGGTTGGAGAGATGGCTCAGCAGTTTAGAGTGCTTGCTGCTCTTCCAGAGGACCTGAGTTTGGTTCTGAGCACCCATGTCAGGAGCTCACAACTACATGTAACCCCAGCTCCAAGGGATCTGAGGTCATCTTCTGCTTCCCCAAGCACCCAACAGATGTGCGCAAGAGTGCACGCGGCACGCACACACGGCTCGGTGGCTGAGAGCACTGCCTTGCAAGTAGAGAACCTCAGTTTTACTCCCCAGCGCCCACATGAAAAGCTGTGCTTGCACTCTCCTATAACCCAGTGCTGGGGGCTGGAGACTGGTGAGTCCTGAGAGCCTGAGGTTCAACCACCCTCATATGGCCAACAAACTTCAGGTTCCCTGAGAGGATCATGAGAGAAAAATAGGGGAAGACACCTGGCATTCTGCTCTGTCGTCCCATGTGTGTACACACATGCAGACAGGCAGTCACATGGATACACCTCATGAACTCTGCTCTGGCCCCATGTGTGTACATACATGCAGACAGGCAGTCACATGGATACACCTCATGAACTCTGCTCTGGCCCCATGTGTGTACACACAAGCAGACAGCAGTCACATGGATACACCTCATGAACTCTGCTCTGGCCCCAGGTGTGTACACACATGCAGACAGGCAGTCACATGGATACACCTCATGAACTCTGCTCTGTCGTCCCATGTGTGTACACACATACAGACAGGCAGTCACATGGATACACCTCATGAACTCTGCTCTGTCGTCCCATGTGTGTACACACAAGCAGACACGCAGTCACATGGATACACCTCATGAACTCTGCTCTGTCGTCCCATGTGTGTACACACAAGCAGACACGCAGTCACATGGATACACCTCATGAACTCTGCTCTGGCCCCAGGTGTGTACACACAAGCAGACAGGCAGTCACATGGATACACCTCATGAACTCTGCTCTGTCGTCCCATGTGTGTACACACAAGCAGACACGCAGTCACATGGATACACCTCATGAACTCTGCTCTGTCGTCCCATGTGTGTACACACAAGCAGACACGCAGTCACATGGATACACCTCATGAACTCTGCTCTGGCCCCAGGTGTGTACACAGAAGCAGACACACAGTCACATGGATACACCTCATGAACTCTGCTCTGGCCCCATGTGTGTACACACAAGCAGACACGCAGTCACATGGATACACCTCATGAACTCTGCTCTGTCGTCCCATGTGTGTACACACAAGCAGACACGCAGTCACATGGATACACCTCATGAACTCTGCTCTGTCGTCCCATGTGTGTACACACAAGCAGACACGCAGTCACATGGATACACCTCATGAACTCTGCTCTGTCGTCCCATGTGTGTACACACAAGCACACGCAGTCACATGGATACACCTCATGAACTCTGCTCTGTCGTCCCATGTGTGTACACACAAGCAGACACGCAGTCACATGGATTCACCTCATGAACTCTGCTCTGTCGTCCCATGTGTGTACACACAAGCAGACACGCAGTCACATGGATACACCTCATGAACTCTGCTCTGTCGTCCCATGTGTGTACACACAAGCAGACACGCAGTCACATGGATACACCTCATGAACTCTGCTCTGTCGTCCCATGTGTGTACACACAAGCAGACACGCAGTCACATGGATACACCTCATGAACTCTGCTCTGGCCCCAGGTGTGTACACACAAGCAGACAGGCAGTCACATGGATACACCTCATGAACTCTGCTCTGTCGTCCCATGTGTGTACACACAAGCAGACACGCAGTCACATGGATACACCTCATGAACTCTGCTCTGTCGTCCCATGTGTGTACACACAAGCAGACACGCAGTCACATGGATACACCTCATGAACTCTGTCGTCCCATGTGTGTACACACAAGCAGACACGCAGTCACATGATACACCTCATGAACTCTGCTCTGTCGTCCCATGTGTGTACACACAAGCAGACACGCAGTCACATGGATACACCTCATGAACTCTGCTCTGGCCCCAGGTGTGTACACACAAGCAGACAGGCAGTCACATGGATACACCTCATGAACTCTGCTCTGTCGTCCCATGTGTGTACACACAAGCAGACACGCAGTCACATGGATACACCTCATGAACTCTGCTCTGTCGTCCCATGTGTGTACACACAAGCAGACACGCAGTCACATGGATACACCTCATGAACTCTGCTCTGGCCCCAGGTGTGTACACACATGCAGACAGGCAGTCACATGGATACACCTCATGAACTCTGCTCTGTCGTCCCATGTGTGTACACACATACAGACAGGCAGTCACATGGATACACCTCATGAACTCTGCTCTGTCGTCCCATGTGTGTACACACAAGCAGACACGCAGTCACATGGATACACCTCATGAACTCTGCTCTGGCCCCAGGTGTGTACACACAAGCAGACACGCAGTCACATGGATACACCTCATGAACTCTGCTCTGGCCCCAGGTGTGTACACACATGCAGACAGGCAGTCACATGGATACACCTCATGAACTCTGCTCTGTCGTCCCATGTGTGTACACACAAGCAGACACGCAGTCACATGGATTCACCTCATGAACTCTGCTCTGTCGTCCCATGTGTGTACACACAAGCAGACACGCAGTCACATGGATACACCTCATAAACACAAAGACATTCCTTGGGTGACTCCACTAGGGTCCCGAAGGGTGAGGTTACCTAACCAGAATGGATCAAGCCCAGTCAGGAGCTAGAGTTGTCCCATTAGGAGATGGAAGGAATACATGGATAGGAACTGGAGAGCAAGAAACTGTTTGTGAGCACTCAAGGAGCTGGGGAGCGTGTCAGAAGCCCAGCCTGAGTTCTCATCATTGCCTGAGGCTGCATCCCAAGAAGAGTACAGCCCCTCTGAACCTCTGACTTCCCCGAAGGCCTCAAATAGGTAATTTCCCAGCGAGTTCTCCTGCCACTGCTTACCTGAGCCATGGAGCACATGCCCAGTGCTTTTCCTCCTGGAGGGAAGCATACCCTGGCTTACCCAGATAATCATTGCTTCCTGGAACCCAATCCTGCCACAGCTAGACGGAGAGCAGAGCAGGTATCCACCGCTTCCAGCGTAAGCAGTGAAGCCTGTAAGTTTTATGGAAACACAATCCACACATAACATAAAATCCACAGGTTTCAGGGGCCTACATATACTACGTACACGACAGTGCTTGCTCTTAAAATAGCCTTAAGTTCATTCACAGTGATGTGCAGCCGCCACCATCCACCGTGGAACTCTCTGCCCTCATCAAGCAAAAACCACATCTCTGCCACCCTCTAACTACTCTCCTGCTGGAGAGATGGCTCAGTGGTTACAAGCACCCACTGCTCTGGCAGAGGGTCAAGGTTCGGTTCCCGGCACCCTAATGATGGCTCACAACCATCTGTAACCCTAGTTCCATGGGAGTCATCCCCACAGCCTCTTCTGATGTCCATGGGCACTATACACGCAGGCAAAATAAGATATAATTAAAAATAAGGAACTCTTCAAAACGAACGTTAACGTTTCCTACTGCCGACGTCCCATGCGCTTGTCCTAAGTGTTGTCTTATTCGTAGAATGTTTTCAAACCCCGGCGAGCTACCCTTTTCCTCCTTGCTAGGGCCCCTGTCATGTTGAGGTATGTAGTCTCCCCTTGCTCACCCGGACGTCTTGGGTGGACAAACCAGTTTCCATCTTTTGTCCATTGTGAATCACACTGACAAGAACTCTCGGAAGACTAACATCCAGGAGCACCTTTCCATCTAAAGCAAGTTTTATGGCGAACCATATATGTAATTATTGCACATGAGAGAAAACATCCTGCTCGTTTTTATTGAGATTTATGGAGTTTGTTTTTTGAGACGAGGTCTCACGTAGCTCAGGTTGACCTTCAACTCTCTCTGTAGCCAAGGGTGACCTTGAATCTCTCCCCCGCCTGCCTCCTCCTCTCAAGGGCTGGGACGGCAAGCGCGGGCCCCCATCTGTGAGGCTCCGCACATCGAGGCAAACACCCCGGGCTACAACCTCGCCCGCGCTCCTGTCCTGGCCGGTCTCGATCTGCAGCGCAGGATAGCCTCCGCCTCCCTAGTGCGCGTGGTCAGCCCAGGCTGGCGGCCTCGGGCGGGAGCGGCCGCGGCGCGGCGGGCAGCAGGCACCAGCGGCGCCGCCGACGCGCACTCCAGGCCGGGAGGGGACGTCCTGCCGGGCCGGCGCCGGCGCCGCTGCAGCGCGCAGGTGCGAGAGGACGGCGCCGCAGAGCCGCCCCGCCCGGCCCACGGCGGCCCGGAGACGCGGAGACACACAGCGCCCGCCCCCAGCCAGAGCCGTGCGCCTATTGGCTGAGACGGCGGCAGCCGGAGCCAATCAACAGACAGCGTCCAAGCAGCCACTAGGAACGCGGTGGGCGGGGAGCCGCGCGCGCGTGCGCACTGCTCCGCAGGCCCGCGCCGAGCCCGCTGTTCGGTCCGCGGCCCCACGTGACCCGGCGCGCGCTCCCCCCGGAGGACAAAGCGCCGGGGCCGCGCGGGCTGCCGGCGGCGGGGCCGCCCGCGTCTCCCTGGCCCCCTTCGGCCCGGATGGAGGACACGAGCCGGGCGGTGCAGGCGCGACGCGAGGGCAGCGCGAGCCCGATCACCCGGGGTCCTCCCGCCGTGCTGCGCAGGCCCAGCCGGTCGGACCCGGGGCCCCGACCGTCGCGGGAACAAAGCCTGGCCGCCCTCGGCTGGGCGGGGCCCGCGGGCCCAGCCGTCACCTGGCCGCGTGGCGCTCGGGAGCCGCCACCCGAACCCGGCGGGCACGTGGGCGCTCGGGGTCCCGCCCACCCGCGGGACACACGTGACTTGTTTCTAACCGGGCCCTCGGCCGGGGTCTGAGTGTGGCTGGGGCGGAGGGCCGTCTGCTGACCTGTCGGGCGTACTCCATGCTGGCGCGCCCCGTCCTGACTCTGCTGCTGCGGCGAAGCCGGGATCCGGAGATGGACTTTATTCGGATGAGATTTTAAGCAGACTGAAAATGAAAGGTGCCCAGTGAACGGGTAGCCCGCAGCCAGGTCCTGCTTTCCCGGTAGCCGTATGTGTGTTTTCGTGGTTCCTGAGGTTTACATAGCTCAAGCGTTCGGAAGTGCTTCCCCCACTCCCTTAGTTAATGAGACCGTAGTGCCAGCCATTCCTGAGGTGGTTTGGGTAGGGTGACAATCTTACGGTGAAGCCATAGGTTGCAGAGGTTGCACACAGGCTTCGCCATGTCTGTTACCGTAACGGGGTTATAATCTTGCCTGTGAGACTCCTAGAAAAATGCAGGTTTATATCTGGGAAAGAAATGGTGCCAGGCTCAGAGATCATGAGCACTTAGGCCTCAGGCCTGCTTTATTGCTGGTTTATTCTTACTTGAGATATCTCTGTATAAAAGGGATATTGTCTCTACAAAGACAACCTTCACAGCACATTTTATGAATCGTGCTAGAATTCTTGACTCTCAGCTGGCAAAAGATTTCAACAGACTATTGGAAAGGGTCCGTTCTTTCCCAAATCCTCTTAGAATCTTCTGTCTTCCTAGTCTACCTCAAGCTGACAAAGCCATGGGCATACATTCATTATAAATCTAATTCTGAGCTCACTGTGGGGACACATGCCTATAATCCAGCACCCCAGCGGCTGAATCGGGAAAACCGCCACAAGTCTGAGGTCAGCATGGTCCCTGTAGTAATGCCTAAATTGTTTAAAAATCTCATCTTAATAAGCTACATCTCTGAATCGCTCCAAGGCAGTCTGGACTACAGTGTGAAGGAAAACAGCAACAAAAAATAAACAAGTAAGTCCCACTAACAATGGCTCAGGTAAAGTACTCGCCGTAAGGCACGAGGACTGAGCCTAGATCCCCAGCACTGGTAACAGGCAGATCCTAGCCAGTTTAGCCAGTCACGAGCTGGTGAGATGGCTCAGTGGGTAAAGGTTCTTGCTGGGAAGCCTGATGACCTGATTCAGTCCCTGGAACTCACATGTTGGAAGGAGAAACCGATTCCTGCGAGTTGTACACACACACACACACACACACACACACGGAGAAGCGGTTAGGAAGACAGCCCACGCCGGTCTCTGGGCTCTGCGTGCGCAATATGGACGTGCAGTCTTCACATACTTGTGTAAGACACACAGAATTCAACCTGAATGTGTAGCCTCTTCTCAAGCTAGTTAGCTTCTTTCCAACTGCACACCAGAGCCAATTGGGAAACAAATATTGGGGGAGGGGGGTGTCCCGGTGTCCCGCACACAGGAGGCAGAGGTAGCCAGATGTCTTTGTGAGTTTCAGACCAGCCAGGGATACCTAGACCCTGCCTCAAAACTAAGAAAATATAAACATATTCTAGAGGCTCCTTCAGGAAGGAAAATGGGAACACTTAACAGGAAAGAAGCAAAGATTGTAAAAGATCTTCTATAATGACTCCAAAAGAAAGAAATACAAATTCAAACAGTCACAAGTGGCACTTATCATGGCCAAATTGGCAGATATACCCAGGTGTAATGTCGGGGCTTCTGTTGCTGCAACGAAACATCATGACCCAAAGCAAGATGGGAAGAAAGGTTTGTTTGTCTTACTCTTCCACGTTGCTGTCATCACCGAAGGAAGTCAGGACAGGAACTCAAGCAGGGCAGGAGCCTGGAGGCAGGAGAGGATGCAGAGGCCGTGGAAGGGTGCTGCTTGCTCCCCATGGCTTGCTCAGCCTGCTCATAGAACGAGGACCACCAGCCCAGGGATGGCACCACCCACAGTGGGCTGGGCCCTCCCCCGCTGATCACTGATTAAGAAAGTGCCTTACAGCTGGGCATTTGGGGGCATTTTTCTCCATTGCGTTTCCTTCCTCTTTGATGATTCTAGCTTATGTCAATTTAACATAAAACCAGCCAGTGCAGGCACCCTTGGAAAGAGAGCAGGCCTAGGCAGTAGGATCTGCTATTCCAGCCCATGAAGTCTCCCACTAAGGAAAAAGGGTGACGGGGTGGGGGGGGAGGCATTTTTGTGTCTTTGGGGAACCTGGGCAGGGGTGCAGCCCTGACCCCTCCTTGGGGATGATAAGGTTGTGATGGTGGCTCACAAGGAGAGTTTGGACCCTACCCATTCCTTAATCATCCAGACAGGCGAAATCAGAGTGTCAAGGCAAGTGATTTATTTGCAGCCAGTGTGGGTATCTTCAGCAAAAAAAAAAAAAAAAAAAAAAAAACTAAGGAAAACATAGCTAAATGTTGGTATACACCGGGTGTCCAGGGTTAGACACTGCAGGGTCTCTCAAGGAGGGCTGGGAAATGGCCATATTCTGCTTCTGGGGTGTGACTCTCAAACTGCTGCAAAACCTGGAGCTTCCTTACAGAGCTGGATGGCAAGAGGTGCATACCCACACAGGCCCGCAGCCTCCCTCCCGGGACTGCCTGCCGGGCCTGGGGCTGCTGTGGCTTCCGTTCCCTCTTCCGCACGGATTGCACCTGGCGGCGGAAGCGCCGGACCCCTGGCCGCGCCCTCAGGGAGACCCTGCGGCACCGCCTGCCGCCGCTGTTGAGAGCAGCGCGAGGGGACGGACGTGTTTCAAGGGGTCGTGAGGTCGTTTGCTGCCTGGCGACCAAGAGCTGACGTCACCTGCACGAGAGCATTTTCCTTTCCCACAATGAAAGACGGGCTGACTTTGTAAGGAAGGGAGCACCGTACAGGGTTCCGGAGGCCGGAGCGCGCGGCACCGCCGTCCGTGCGTGCGCGGCACCGCCGTCCGTGCGTGCGCGGCACCGCCGTCCGTGCGCGTGCGCGCGGCTCTCACCCATTTCCGCGAGTTGCTACGCAGCTCCCTCTGCTCCGGGATCGAGGACCCCCCATCGGGGCTCCGGGCCCGCGCTCTGGTTGCCCGAGGCGAGGCCCTGCTCCGCGGCAGGCTCGCGGCTCCCACCGTCCTTCCGACCGGTCGGCGGCGGCCCGGCCTGGCGTCCATCCCGCCCGCACCAGCGCCAGCCAATCAGAGCCGACCTGCCGGCCCTGCGCTGTGATTGGTTCGGGCGATCCAGGCCTCGTCCAACCGTAATGGGGTTCTCTTTGACCGCAGGGCGGCGGGAGCCCGGCTTTTGTTCCTCCGGGGGCGGAGGCCGCAGTTGCTGACAGCGGAGCCCCGGGGTGGGGAGCCGGGTGCGGGCCCCGGGGTGGGGAGCCGGGTCGGGGACCCGGTGCGGGGCCGGGTCGGGGCCGGTGGGGAGCCGGGTGCGGGGCCGGTGGGGAGCCCCGGGTGGGGAGCCGGTGCGGGGCCGGGTCGGGGCCGGAGCCCCGGGGGGTGGGGAGCCCGGGGTGGGGAGGGTGCGGGGCCGGGCGGGGCCGGTGGGGAACCGGGTCGGGGGGAGCCCCGGGTGCGGATGCCCCGGGGTGGGGAGCCCCGGGGTGGGGAGCCGGGTCGGGTGCGGGGCCTGGGGGGTCGGGGGGCCGGGAGCAGGGTGGGGGCCGGGAGCCGGGTCTGGGGCCGGGCCGGACCTGAGGCCGGACCTGGAGATGCAGCCCAGTGTCTAAACGGGGACCGGGGGGTGGGGTGGGGGTGGGGTCCTGGGTTGGAGCCAAGCTCCAGACAAGAAAGTGGGCCCTCATCAAACTGTGCCTGAAGATCATGGTTACTGGATGCTAGCCACACCGTGGAGGGTGGTCTCCCTTTGTAGTTCAGGCTGGCTTAGAACTCAGTGTAGCACAGAATTTGGGACAGTTCCTCCTCAGGTCCCGTGTCCTCCTTCAGGGCTTGCTTTTAAACACAGACCGGCGGCTTGAAGCTGTGAGGCTCAGTGGCTTGGGGTCAGCAGCAGTTGTCTGCGAGCCTGGGGCCCGCAGGATGGGAGAGAGTGCCAGGGTAACCGGGTGTGTGTGTGTCTGGACCGCCACAGAGGCCTGCTTCTTGCTGCATGCTCAGCTTCTGAAAGCGGCTCCCCAGGGCCTCACTAGGCGCCCTGATCTTGTCCCCAGACCGTCTTCTCACCCTGATACCCAGAGTGGAATCTGTTACCTACAGGCAAGAATCCTGCATGCTTTAGTGTAGCTAGCTCCTCAGAGACGGGGCTTCTGCTAGCCTCGGGCTCCCGCCACGGGCTGGTGTTCACCTCAGAGACATGCCCAGGAAGCAGGCTGCTAGTCACCACGAATGAATTAAGTTGCAGAATACAGAGTACCAACTAGCAGAAGATTGGGTTTACAAGAATTATTATTCTCACATCATTTTCCATGAGTGTTTAGGGGTTGGTAGTTAGGGCGGGGGAATGGTTGTCCAGTCTGGCTTTCAGATTCTTTTCTTTCCCCTACATCTGCAGCAGCTGGGCTTTCCTCCTAGTTGCAGGTGGCTGCGGGGACTCCAAAACCTACATGCCTCTCCAGAGGCACAGCATGAAGGCACTTCCGTTTTCCCAGCGTGTCCTGCCTGTGCTGCCTGAAGACCCACCAGCACAGTGCTCCCAACCTGGACCCCAAATCATGAACCAAAATAAATCTGTTTTCTTTATAATTTAAAGAAGGGAAACATGGAAGTCAGTCTGTCCTTTACAGAGAAGGACGGGAAGAGAAGATGACGGAGATTAGTGACTGTAACCAGAACACACATATGAGGCTCTGTCAGGTTCTCCCTGCCCTGTGGTGGGACATGATCTTCCTGAGGTGGGTGGAGCAGGTCTGAATGACTCTGACTGGCATGTAAGCTGTTTTTGTGAAGTGTTAAATCAACCAACAGAGGAAAAGAAAGGCAAAGCAGACAAGGTTCTCCCCCTTCACGCAAAGCCAATGGCAAGATTTGCGTTAAGCTAGAGTTTCCGGGAAAATGGCAGAAAGCGAGACACTGTGCTAGTGAGCTTCTCACAGGCTTTAAAATCTGAGCAGAGTTGGGGAAACAGGTCAAGCCTGCCCTAATGGCTGCAGTCACATGGCAGTCACACCCCCAAGTCTGCATGCCTTCCCCCTCTGCGAGAAGAGACACCAAAACCCTGCAGTGGTGAGGACAAGCAGGAGGGTCAGGAACTCAAGGTTAACCTCAGCAACATAGTAGGTTTGAGACAGCCTAGGCTACTACATGACACCTTATCTCAAAATATGAATGCAGTAAAATTGGTTAGGAGAAAACACGCTTAGTCTAAGTAAACATATAAAAATGACAATTGACTTACAAAAAGAAACACTGAAAGACCAAAGAAG
>JAMJFZ010003127.1:40000-60000 GCA_026225945.1 Cricetomys ansorgei
TTGCTGCTCTTGCAGAGGATCTGGGTTCGATTCCCAGCACCTACATGGTGATGTACAACCACCTGTAAGTCCCAGGAATCTGATTCCTCTTCTGGCCTGTGTGGATGCCTGCACACAGGTGACACACACAAAGGAAAACACACATACAAATAATTTGTTTTGGTTTTTTGTTTTTCGAGACAAGGCTTCTCTGTTGTAACTCTGGCTGTCCTGGAACTCACTCTGTAGACCAGGCTGGCCTCCAACTCACAGAGATCCACCCGCCTCTGCCTCCCAAGTGCTGGGATTAAAGGTGTGCGTCACCACCACCCGGCCATACACATAATTTTTAAAAACATACTTATTTGCCCAGGTGGTGGTGGCACACGCCTTTAATCCCAGCACCCAAGGGGCAGAGGCAGGCAGATCTCTGTGACTTTGAGGCCAGCCTGGACTACAGAGTGAGTTCCAGGACAGCCAGGACTATACAGAGAAACCTTGTCTCAAAAAATTAATTAATTAATTAATTTAAAAATATATAATATGTATGTGCTTGTGTGTTTGAATATGCACCACATAAGTTCAGGAGCCTGGGGAGTCAGAAGAGGCTGTCAGGTGCCCTGGAATTGGGTTACAGACAGTTGTGAGCTGCCATGTGCAAGATCAAAGGCTCTCAAACTCTGAGCCCTCTCTCCAGCTCGCACAGATTTTTCAAAAATTTAATAATGAAAACAGAGTGTCATTCATAAGCATACACCTCTTTGTTATTTGGGTGCTTTAGAGTTTCTTTATTATAGGGCTGGGCATGGTGGCGCACGCCTTTAATCTCAACACTTGGGAGGCAGAGGTAGGCGGAGCTCTGAGTTTGAAGCTACTCTGGTCTACAGTGAGTTCTAGGACAGCCAGGGCTATGTAGAGAGACCACGTCTCAAAACTTCAATTATTTTCATTTTATGTATATGAGTGCTAGCCTGTCTGTGTGTGCGTGTGTGTGTGCGCATGTGTGTATGTGTGTGTGCATGCATGTGTGTGCACGTGTGTGTATGTGTGTGCGTGTGTGCATGTGCATGTGTGTGTATGTGTGTGCGCGTGTGCATGTGTGTGTGTGCCTGTGTGTGCATGTGCGTATGTGTGTGTGCACATGTGTGCGTGTGTGCATGTGCATATGTGTGTGTATGTGTGTGCATGTGTGTGCGTGTGTGTGTGCATGTGTGTATGTGTTTGTGTGCGCGTGTGTGCATGTGTGTGTGTGTATGTGTGTGCACGTGTGTGCGTGTGTGTGCATGTGTGTGTGCATGTGTATGTGGGTATGTGTATGTGTGCGCGTGTGCGCGTGTGTGCATGTGTGTGTGTGCATGTGCGTGTGTGTGCACATGTGTGCGTGTGTGCGCACGTGTGTGCATGTGCATATGTGTGTGTATGTGTGTGCATGTGTATGTGCGTATGTGTTTGTGTGCGCGTGTGTGCATATGTGTGCGTGTGCATGTGTGTGCACGTGTGTGTGTGCGTGCATGCAGAGCACCTGTGCCATGTGCCCTCAGTAGGTATCAGATCTGAAACTGGAGTTACGGACAGTTGTGAGCAGCTATGTGGGGACTGAACCCAGGTTCTCTGCAAGAGCAGCCAGTTCTCTCACCACTGAGCCGTCTCTCCTGCCCTGGCATTGAGACAGGGTGTTGCTCTTTAGCCTTGAACTCAAAGTAATTCTCTCGTCTCAGCCTCCACGCACTGGCAGTTTAGGCGTGAGCACGCCCACCATTTAGAGGTTAGCTTACAAATGGTTGAGAGAGAGAGGGAGAGCCTGGCTGATGGATGATTCAGACCTGTAATTCAGGCTACTCGGGAGGCTAAGGCAGAAAGATTCCACGTCAGGACCAGCCTAGGCTCACCACACAACCTTGAAGACCTGAGTTTGAATCCCAGAGCCACACAGACCATAGCATACATACAGTGTATGTATGTACACACACAGCCACACACAGCATTGAGTGTCCATAAGGGCTCCGAAGGTGGAAACAGAAGCCACAGAAGCACACGCAGTGGTCAACAGGGTGACACAGTAGCATGTGCAGTACGCTATGGAGCTCACCCAGGGACACACGGAGGCATATTCATTGGTGCAAACCCTGCCAGACCTCAGCAGAGGGAACCCCCATCACGGCCAGTGCCGTACTCAGTGGAACCATGAGCGTCTGAGCTCAGGTGTTTTTATTCTTTCAGAACTCCTCAGGTGTTCTACAGGTAGCACATGTGGATCATTAGCAATCAGCCTCCCCGACAGAAATCCAACAGCTGCAGACAATACAAAACACCCTAGACAGTCCCGCACTCAACAGTGCATAAAACAATTATTTTATACATAACTAAAATGTCTACAACAATTCCCTTTTTCTGTATAAAAAAATTGCTTTACTTTACAACACAATTTAACACTATACCAGCAAAACTATTTACAAGAGAAACAATCACAAGGGTTGCTAATGCACAGGACCAAATGAAACCAAACATCTATCAAGTTTGTCACAATGTCTTTGGACAGCAGAAAAACATTATCAATGTCCAGTTATCTGGAATTCACTCACGAGCTTCTGGGCTCCTCCAAAGGGATTAGATCACTTCTCTGGCTCTGCCCTCTGCAGCACACACAGCTTGTCCTCCAGGCTCACTGGCTGGCTCCCCTCCACTGCTGCTGCTGTTCTTGGTGGTCATCCCATGGTACTGCCATCTCCAAAACTTCTGGGGTCCCTTGCTGCAACTGGGCTGCACTTTCACCAATAGCCTCTCCTGGGCTCTGTTCATGGTGCCAAGCCTCAACTTCTCTGCATGACCCCTTCCTCTGGGCCTTCAACTGCCACTGAGGCTGCACCTTCACTAATAGCCTCTCCTGGGTTCTCTTTATGGTGCCAAGTCTCAGCTGCTCTCCAAAGACCCCTTCATGCCCTCAAAACCAGCATCAGTACCAAGTTCGGCTGCCAGCATGAGATACAACCTCAGCCAGTTCCACAAGACAGCTTCTGTGCGCTGACCCTGAGGAAACACTTTCCAGGCTTTAAGATAGTCTGGATTGCTGGGAAAATAACTGGTCACTTTGTCTGGAATAAGGGACCCCTCGTAGATGGAGTTCTCATCACCATCACCAGTGCCTGGACTGCTTGTCTTTCTCTTAGTCAGGTTTGCAGGGGAAAAAAAAAAAAAAAAAACTGGTCAGTTTAATGAAGCAGCTTTTTGGCTCCAAGCTTAGACTTCCACAACAGCAGGGGTCCTGGGCTGTGGGAAGAATCTCCAGTTGAACCATTCTGGTGGTTTGGCCTCTTTCTCACCACCAAGGGGAAACATATGACCTCTTCCATAGATCTCAAATACAACATCTTGAGCTTCATACACATACAACACAGCTATCAGAGAACTCAGTTTGTGACACAGCACGCTACCACCAGCAGCAGCGGAAAGCGGCGGCTCCATGATCATAGAGGCTTATTTCCTTCTCTTCTCTTCCTTCAGGAGCCTTCCATTAATACCTCAATCTCTATCCTCTGGTAGCTTCCCTGAGGGTACCCTTCTGGACTCTGGGAGGTCTGGAGTTTCTTTCTCTTCTTCCTCGTCTCCGCATTGGATTAGCTGGCGTGGCGTCCTGTCCAACGTCGATGAGCCATATATTGTAGTGCTGTAGCTGCTGTGGTGGCTCACCCAGAGAGACACGGAGGCATATTTCATAACTGCAAACCCTGCCAGACCTCAGCAGAGGAACCACTGTCCTGGCCAGCACCATCCTCAACAGTGGAAGCTCGAGCGTCTCAGCTCAGGTGTTCTTATTCTTTCAGAACTCCTCAGGTGCTCTGCTGACAGCACATGCAGGTCATTAGCAATCAGCCTCCGCCACAGAAATCCAACACATGCAGACAATACGAAATGCCCTAGGCAGCCCCTCACCCAACAGTGCATAAAACAATTATTTTATATATAACCAAAACTTCTACAACAAGAATGCCTGTGCAGATGCACTCTCTCGCTCCCGCTCTCTCTTGCTCATATATATATATATATATATATATATATATATATATATATATATATATAATCTTAGCTGAGCATCACAGCACATGCTCATGAACCTGCACTTGGAAGGTTGAGGCAGGAAGCTCAAGGTCATCCTTAATTCCATAGCAAGTTCAAGTCCGAGGCCAGCCTGAGTTCCGTGAGGCCCTGTAGATGCGAGAGAGTTCTGGTAGCACAGGCACTGTGGTGGTGTGAAGGGAACGCTCCCGCTAGGCTGGCTGCACAGGTGGCGTGCCAGGAGCTGCGCGGCTTTGGGCCAGCCTGACTGGGTGATGCAGGGATGAAGACAGACTCACAATCACAGGAAATCTGACCAGGTGAGCCACTGGCCGGGATGGAGACTAGACGGCAGCAGCCTGGGAAGTCAGAGGGCTCATCTTAATCTTCGGCACCCAGGAGGCTCCTCTGCTGAAGGAGGAGATGGCTTAGCTACTCTCGGGAGGAGGTCTGCGTTGGGAGCAGTCTAGGGATTCAGTCACCGTGAGGAGGGAGCTGTGGTTGGTAGTTTCTGCACGGATTAGTTCATCGCTCATAACATCTGTTCTTGGACCAGGCGAGGCTTTGCGGTTCCTCGGAGCCCACCTGGGGAGGCTTTGCTATCTCCGTGACACGGCTGCGTTCACATTAAAATGTACGTTGACTCAGGACTTTATCCCTACCGAGGCGCACTGCCAGCTTCTCAGACGCGCTGGCACGTGACACGTTTGTGTATCAGGCAGGAACCTTCGCTGTGTTGTTGTGACCACCCGCTCTCACTGATTCACACCAGTTAGAACTTTTTGTTTTAAAAAATGGTTCATTGGGGAGTGGGAGAGATGGCTCAGCAGTTAAGAGCACTGGCTGCTCTTGCAGAGGACCTGGGTTACATGGTTACATGGCAGCTCACAACTGCCGGTAATTCCAGTTCCAGGGGCTCCAACACCTCACACAGACACACAATACCAGCGCACATGAAATAGAAGTAAATGTATGTGTATTATTTAAAACAAAGCAGACAGCTGAACGTGGTGGTGCAGTTCCATAATCCTAGCTACTCAGGAGGCTGAAACAGGAGGATTGCAAATTCAGGGTCCGCTATATAGAAAGAAACTGTCTTAGGGATGGAGAGATGGTCCAGTGGTTAAGAGCACTGGTTGTTTCCCCAGAGGACCTAGGTTCAATTCCCAGCACCCACAGGGTGGCTCACAAGCATCTGTAACTTCAGTTCCGGGGGAATCTGGATCTGACGCCCTCTTCTGGCCCCCGGGCACCAGGCTCACAGGTGGTGCACGGACATACACGCAGGCAAAACAGCATACACATAAAATAAATAAGAAAAAAAGACTATCATGAATAAAGGAGGATGGCACAGTGGTTAAAGTGCCTACTAAGCACGAATTAGGACCCGAGTTCGAATCCCCATCACCCATGTGACAGGCTAGGGTGGTAGCATGTGTTTGTAACCTAGTGCTAGGGTTGGGGGAAGACTGGAATTCCCAGGGTTTGCCTGGCCAGTGAGTCTAGCTGAATCAGAACCGGGGAGCTCCACACTCAGGAAGAGATCCTGTCTTAAAAGGAATAAGTAAATACGGCAGAGATAGGTAGAGGAAGCATCAGATACCTGCTTCTGGCTTCTGAAAGGACCCCACACAACAAACAGACTGATAGGCCAGGTGCTGCAGGCCTGTAGTCCCAGCACAAACAGAGCTAAACCAAGACAATCACAAGCTCAAGGCCAACCTGGTCTACAGACTGAGGATAGTTAAGTTTGAGGCCAGCCAGGACTGCAGGGAGATTCTGTCCCAAGGAACAAAAGGCAAAACAACCATCCACCTTTCAAATCTCCCTTGTCTCAAACCTTTTTTCATGTCAGTTTGTTCTGCCAGCCTTTAACCTCAGCACTCAGGAGGCAGAGGCAATCTGAATCGTGAATCTCTGAGTTTGAGGCCAGCCTGGTCTACAGAGTGAGTTCCAGGACAGCCAGAGCTACAACACAGGAACTGTCTCGAAAAACACAACAAAAATAAAGTCTGGGCTTGATCATCTCCCCTGAGCTAGTATATTGCTCTTGCAAGTAAAACTAAGCAAAATGAAAAATGCCCGTTCCTGTCACCTTACAAATACACACTCCAAGGCTGGTTCTGTGCAGGTGTTGGGAACACAGGCTGGCTTTGGCCCAGGATCAACACAAGGGTCCAAGCTAGTCTGGAGCAGGTACGGAGGACCTACACATCAGGAAGCAGGGTTCTGAGGGCCTGCTGTGGGCAGAGCAGGGGCCTTACCAAGGCCAGGCGTTGTTCTGACCCTAGAAAGGACCAGATGGATGGATTTTCTGGAGTAGGGGATGTAGAATCCACTTCAGAGGTTCCAGCCCACGCAGCACTGTCTACTATTTTATTTATTTAGGTTTTTTTAGACACAATCTCACTATGTAGCCCTAGCTGGTCTGGAACTCACTTATATAGAGCAAGTTGGCCTCAAACTCAGAAATGACCTGTCTCTGCCTCCTGAGCGGAGGCGTGCTGTGATTAGGTATGTGCATCCACGACCAGCTCTTCAGAGGCTTTTTAAAAATTATTTAATGTGTATTCGCCTGTGTGAGTTTCCGGGCACCGGTTTCCCCTGAAACTAGTCATTTGCGAACCGCCACAGAGGCACTGGAACGGCAAGGGCGCAGGCGTCTGCTTGTGCTCGCTCCAGGCCACCCCAAGGTGTCAGGCCTGGCTGAACTGTGCACGTGAGGACTTTCAACTCCTGATCCTCTGGCCTCCATGTGCCAAGTATGTAGCTCTGTGGAATTAGCTCAGGCAAGCATCCCAATGCATTCTGAAACAGAATGACACTCCCTTGCCCTCACAGGCTGACAAACGCTCATGGCGTCCTGGGGGAGGACCAGCCTCTCAGGTTCATCCTGCCAGCTTCCTTCCTATTGCAGCCTTTTAAAGGCCACTCCAATTGGCTCCAGTTAAGATGCCCGGGTTACTTCTACCTATTACAAGTAGCGAGTACTGTGAACACTATCTTTAATTTTCCTCATCTGGCAAGGACACACTTCCTACCAAGAGAGGACATAATGGACAAGGCAGGTTGTCTGCTCCAAGTCCTAGTTGTTAGCAAGCCCTTCACTGGTCTTCCTGCCACCGACAAACCCTCACGCACAATTTCCTATAGAGAACTGCAGCAACGGAAGTTAAGATGTCTGTGTGTGAGGGAGCACCCATTCTCAGGAACTAGGCTGTACCGCCCTGACCCACCAGCTCTCGGGGAGCTGACCCCAGCCCCCGACACCCCCCACGGCCCTCTCCCAAAGGAGGACAAGGGTTGGTTACTGCAGCACTTTTATTTCCTTACACAATGACGTGTTGCTGGGGCCTAATGTCCTCACCGAACAGTAGAAAACCAAAATTTGTCATTTCTTCAAGAATTGAGTACAAAAAACCTTACATAAATTAAAGGATGAATACATTTACAGGTGTCAATGCGAACGTTCCCAACTCAAGGCAAGTAACAACCCACGCGGTCAGGAGGGGAACACCAGAACGGAAGCTGTCCTAAGGCTCGGACTTTCCCACCCTGGTAGACCGGCAAGACGGAGTGGTGACTGGTTCAGGAACCCTTGCCAGCCAGAGAAACCCTGGAAGTCAGCTGTTGGCTAATACCCTGCACAGACCCACCAGGCCGGGGATTTCTCTTCCACAGCGTGCTCTCCCCGAGCCACACGGACTAAGGACTAAATCAAGATACGCACAGGGTATTAACATATACCAAGGGACAGCTAACTTGAATACAAGGTCAGAATCAGCAACAAGTTCTACGATCCAGTGCTGATTGGATACAAGCTTCAAGGACAAATTTCTTTTCAAAGGCTTATTCCAGTTTCTGAGGCTAGCATGAGGTGCTCATCTGCCAGGGCAAATCGATACTTCGCCATCAGCTCATGCAGCAGGCGCCAGGCGCCCGCTCAGTCCGCCTAGAAGCACTTGCGGTGCACGATGGAGGGGCCCGACTCGTCGTACTCCTGCTTGCTGATCCACATCTGCTGGAAGGTGGACAGCGAGGCCAGGATGGAGCCGCCGATCCACACGGAGTACTTGCGCTCAGGCGGAGCGATGATCTGCAGAGGGAGAAGTGATGAGGCTCACGCCCACCTCGGTGCTAGGCCTGCTCGGCTGGGCGGCGGCCGCTTACCTTAATCTTCATGGTGCTGGGCGCCAAGGCTGTGATCTCCTTCTGCATCCGGTCGGCAATGCCCGGGTACATGGTGGTGCCGCCAGACAGCACCGTGTTGGCGTACAGGTCCTTGCGGATGTCCACGTCACACTTCATGATGGAGTTGAAGGTGGTCTCGTGGATGCCACAGGACTCCATACCTAGGGAGCAAACCTCACTTAGCCACGAGTCCCACGTCAGCGAGATGACAGGAGGCCCGGCTCCTGCAGCGTCCTGGACACTTACCCAGGAAGGAGGGCTGGAAGAGTGCCTCCGGACACCGGAACCGCTCATTGCCGATGGTGATCACCTGACCATCGGGCAGCTCATAGCTCTTCTCCAAGGAGGAAGAGGATGCAGCAGTAGCCATTTCCTGCTCAAAATCTAGGGCAACATAGCACAGCTTCTCCTTAATGTCACGCACGATTTCCCGCTCAGCCGTGGTGGTGAAGCTGTAGCCTCGCTCAGTCAGGATCTTCATGAGGTAGTCTGTCAGGTCCCGGCCAGCCAGGTCCAGACGCAAGATGGCGTGGGGAAGGGCGTAGCCCTCGTAGATGGGCACTGTGTGTGTGACCCCGTCGCCAGAGTCCATGACGATGCCAGTGGTGCGCCCAGAAGCGTACAGGGACAGCACCGCCTGGATGGCCACATACATGGCCGGGGTGTTGAAGGTTTCAAACATTATCTGCAGCGAGACAAAAGACGCCCCAGTTAACGCGTGACGCGGACGCAGAGGAACCCACACCCAACCTCCGCATGCTGCATGCCACAAAGGTGATGTGTGAAAGGAAAAAAGCAACAGAACGCAGGCAGAAACGCAAACAGAAACCTGGAGGCTTCAGGGAGGAAATGCCAGGAGAGGAACAGAACCCTGGAAATACCAAAGAAACGCTTGAATGTCAGGAAATGAGGCGCAACAGAAAACGATTCTCAAGACTCGGGGGCCGCAGAGGCCGCGGCTCGCACGCACCTGCGTCATCTTCTCCCTGTTCGCCTTGGGGTTCAGGGGGGCCTCGGTCAGCAGCACCGGATGCTCCTCGGGGGCCACTCGCAGCTCGTTGTAGAAGGTGTGGTGCCAGATCTTCTCCATGTCGTCCCAGTTGGTCACGATGCCGTGCTCGATGGGGTACTTCAGGGTCAGGATGCCCCTCTTGCTCTGCGCCTCGTCGCCTACGTACGAGTCCTTCTGGCCCATGCCCACCATGACGCCCTAGAGACAAGGCCGGCGGGTCAGCCTCGCCCGCGGCGCGCCCGGGCCCGGGGGGGAAGGGGGACGCGAGCCCTGTCTGACCTGGTGTCGGGGGCGCCCGACGATGGAGGGGAACACGGCCCTGGGGGCGTCGTCGCCAGCAAAGCCGGCTTTGCACATGCCGGAGCCATTGTCAATGACGAGCGCGGCGATTTCCTCTTCCATTGCGATCTGTGCGGGACGCCACGGGGGTCAGCGCCGCCCTCGCCCACCCGCCAACCGAGCCGCCCCGGGGGCCGGGTCCCCCACCGACCCCCGGGCGGCCTCCAGGGCCCGCATAACCGTCCGCAACCGGCGGGCCCCTTCCGCCCCGCCGCGGCCAGGCTGCGCACTGCGGCGGCCCCGCCCTGCCCCCAGCGGGACCCCAAGGCTGCAGCCGCGGCCCACGGCCAGGCCCGGGCTGCGCGGCGGGGCGAGGAGCGGGGGGCCGGGGCCGGGGAGGGGCAGCGGGCCGCTTACCGGCGGAGACCGGGCGACGCAGCAGCGGGGAGACAGGCGCAGAGAGCCGGCGGCGGAGAGTGAGACCGACCGCGGCCTCCCCCGCCGCTATTTAAGCGGGAGCGGGCCGCGCGCGCGGGCGGGGGCGCGCGCGGCCCCAGAACATGTCCATATATGGCGATCTTTCCAAAAGCCGAGCGCCTATTGGCCCGCCCGCCAGGGACACGTGGGGCCCGGCCCGCCCGCCCCTCGCCCGCGCCGCCGCCAACCGCCCCGCCCGCGCCGCCCCCGCGCGCCGAGCCCCCGTGCGGCCGGGCTCCGGGGGTCCCGCCCCGCCCCGCCCCGCCCGGCCGGGCCTGCCCGCAGCGGGGAGCGCCCGGGCTGCGCCCCGAAACTGCCGGGCGGGCGGGCCCCGAGCGGGGTGAGTCCCGTGGCCCCCGCCCCCCGAGTTCCGCGCCGCGCGCCCGGGGGCTTCCCTGCGGGCTGGGCGCAGAGCCGGGGCGCCGCGGCCGGACCGGCGGGGGTGGGGCAGGGTCCCCGGGGCCGGGAGCGGCCACCGGCCCGGTCGCGGGGGAGGGCTCACAGCGCCCCTGCAGCCGCGTCCGCGGGGGCCCCGCGGGAGGGGTGGTCGCAGCCGCAGGCTGGGGTGGGTGTCACTGCACAGCCTCGCCCCTGGGGACACTAGGGAAACTGAGGCAGAAGGGCCCTGCCCCCGTGTTGGGCATTGGCTTCTACGAGGACCGGGTCAAACTGGTTTGGGGCACATGACCTCGGCCTCCTGCGGACGGCGCGGGGGGGGCGTGCCCGCGGAGCCCGTGACCCTCGGCGGGGTCGTGGCCCGGCCCTGTACCCGGAGGGCGGGGGCCCCAGCCGTCGGTCAGCCGAGCCGTGGGTCCCCACCGTGACCCGGCAGGACCGGGCCCGCAGCCCCGGGCGGGTCCCCGACGTGCAGCCGGGGGCGCGGGGACCGGGAGGTTCCGGGGGCGCCACGCCCCGGCTGCGGGCGCGCCTTTGTGTGGTGCGGCCGGCCGGGCCCGCTTCCCGGACGCCGGCGGGGCCAGGTGCGGCTGCGGTGCGCGGGGCGGGGAGCGGGCGGCGCGGCCATATTTGGCGATTTCCCCGCGCTCCGCCCGCCGCCCGGGGCCCGCGGCCGCCCTGAGTCACGGGGGCGGATGTAACGGACGGGCGCCCGGCCGCGCTCCTCGCCTTATTTAGTCAAGCAGGCTCCCCATTGGCCCGCGGGACAAAGGGGCGGCGGCGCGCCGGTGCGCGCGGGGACCTCCCCGGGGGCTGCGGAGCCGGCGCGCTGCGATCCGTCCGCTCTGCCGCCGGGCCGCGCGCGGCCTCGCCCAAGGTCAGGCCGGGGGCCGAGCCCGGCTTCCGCGAGCCCAGGCCGGCGGCGCGGCGCGGCTCCAGGGGGGCGTGTCCTCCCGGTGGAGACTCAGGCTGCAGAAATGACAGGAATTTCTCCGGTGCCGGCTTCGGTCGGTCTTTACTGTGACCTTGCAATTCGTGTCCGGCCCTTTAATGGCTAAGAAAACAGCAGCTCCGAGAGGCGAGGAGCTCCCCGGGCCTCCCCGGGCCCTGCGCGGGCTGCTAGCTCCTGGACTCCCGTCCCGTCGGGACTCGGTGCCCGGATCCAGCACGTGTCCGCCCACCGGCCACTCCGTACTTGCGCCTAACTGGTTGGCCTCTGGTCAGGCAGATGGGACGAGGAGCTCGTTCCTGGGCCTTCCGCACTCCGCTCCTCCTGCCGCCGGGGATGCCAACCCAATGCCAGGCCGACCCGGTCCGGCTGAGCTGCCCCCCTGTGAGACACTAAGGGCAAATGGGTGCAGCTCCTCAATCTTTGACACGTTTCTGTAAACCTGAAAACCCGAGAGTCTGGGGAACGTAAACCCCAAGTACCCGAGTTTCCCTTCCCTGTTGCAGGCCTTTATAGACACACCGGGGTCAGGAGGCACAGGGCTGGCCTTTCCACTGACCGGGCGGCCAGCCGGAGCCCAGGGCACCTGGGACACCGCACGGAATGTATGCCGGCCGCTGTGAGCCTGCCTCCCCAGCCCTGTTTGGACATCTGCCACGCCTAGGAGGCTCAGCCTGCTCCCAGATGTTCCCAGGTGTTGTCTTTTCACTGAGCGCCCCTGCGTGTGAGCCTGAGGCTAGGTTTCCCGTGCCTTGGCCTGCACTCAGGGGTGCGCTCACCCCCAGCCAGCTGAGGCCTGGAGGAGAATGATCTCCCTCAACCGGGTGTGGTGGCCCACACCTCGGATCCCATCACTGGCAGTAGAGGCAAGCTAATCACTGTCAGTTCAAGACCAGCCTGGGCTACACAGCAAGTTCCAGGACAGCCAGGGCTACGTAGAGACAGTGGTTCTCCCACAAGGGCCTTGGCAACGTTCCTGGGAGTGGTGAGGACTCTGCCTCCTCCCCCCTGCAGTGCCGTCCTTCTGCAGAGCTGGAGACAGCGGCACACAGCAGCCTCTGAGCCCCGTCCAGGGCACTGGGGCTCTTGTGTGGAGTTCGGCCTGCTCCCCCTGGGCCCCCACACTAAGGTCAGTGACAGGCTTCCAGTTGCGCCCACTGGGCAGCCACAGAAGCCCTGTCCTTGATGACCCTGGACACCCATGCACGGGGTGGGAAGCCTGAGTGGTAGGTAGCCAGGTGGAGGCAGAGGGGTTTCCCAGCTCTGGAGAAGGGGGCAGAATGGGGCTGGAAAAGCAAGAAAGAGGGGCAGTTCAGTTCCAGCTCCCAGCCTGACCCCAGAATGCAGGGATTGGAGCAGTGGGAGAGAGAGAATCCCATTTCCCATTCTTCCCGGGGTCCCTTTCCCAGTGGGTCACCCTTCGTCAGTTTTTGTGACACCAGCTAGGCCGAGGAGCAGCTCCCCGGGCCGAGGGCCGCAGGGGGCAGGACCGGAACACGTGACCTTTCCCACCACACCTCCTGCTCTGCGGATGGCCGCAGGGAGGAGCCCGCGGAGCTGGGTCAGGGCCGGTGTTCCACCTCAGAGGGCGGGCACGGCGCCCGCCGGAGGCAGGTCGCCCCCGACCCCTGCGCCCGCTGCTCGGCGGCTGGGGCGCCCTGTGGGGGTGGAGCCGAGGCCGCGGTCCTCGCGGGGGCGTGGCCTGGGCGGGGGCGTGGCCTGGGCGGGCCCAAGGGGCGTGCGCTCCGCTGGGCGTGCGCCCCGCCTTCGCCCGAGGCCGGGCCGGCCGGGTGCACGCTCTCCAGGGGAAGCCCCGGCGGAGAAGCCGGCCTCCGGGGGGCGCGGCGGCGGCCGGCGTGGAAAGGCCGGCTCACAGCCGCCTCCCCCTTGCAAACCACGGGCTTTGCCGCCTTACCGCGCCTCCCCGAGACGTCGGCCTGGCGGAGCGGGTCAACGATGGCCGGCACCGCGCGCGCGGCTTTCCCCCGGGCGCGAGCGGGGGTTCGAGCCTGCAGCGGAGGAACCAGCAGGTGGCGCCCCGGGCGCGGGCCCTGCGCAGGGCTGGCCGCGGACGGTCCCCGCCGCCGCCGAGGCTGAGAGCGGGGTGCAGGTCACCCGAGGCCCAAGAGGACCCCGAAGGGAGCGCCGGCGGGCTGGGGCGGGCCCGCGCTGGTCAGCGGGTCCGGAAGCACATGGGCACCGGCGAGCCCTGGGCTGGCGGCCGTGCACCGGCGTGGGAGTCGGACTCCCGGGGGCCCGGGTCATTTCCCAGGGAAGGGAAGGCTGGCTCGCTCGGGGTGAGGGGCAGCGCAGGCCCCGGAGCAGGAGCGGCCGGGTCGGGCTAGCTCTCCGCCCTGCACACCCTGCTCCCCCACCAAGCCCAGCGGCTTTTGCTTTTGTTTTTCTCCCACCTCTCCATCTCTCGTTTTTTTTTTTTTTTTTTTTTTTTTGTTTTTTTTGAGACAAGGTCTTGATATATAGCTGCTCTGTAGTCCAGGCTGGGTTCGAACTCAGAGCAGTAGGATTAAAGGCGTCTCACCGTGCTCGTCGACTTTTTGATGGGGTATGCTGTGACAGTTTCCTGCACTCTAGCCATTTGATGGGATTTTTCATCTTTTTACAAAAGACTCGTTTTGTGTGTGTGTGCGTGTGCACGCGTGCGTGTGTATTGCATGTGAATGCGGCTCTCAGAGGTTAGGATATTGAACCCCTCTGGAGCTGGAGTAACAGGCGATTGTGAGCTGCCAGTCGCAGGAACTGAACTCGGGTCCGATGGAGATCAAGGGCTCTCAACTGTGACCCTTCTCCAGTCTCCCACTTTTGGTCGTCTCGTGTGTTCTTGTCTCCCTCTGTATCCCTGGCCTGGAACGCATTATAGAGGCCAGACTGCCCCCAAAGTCAGCGATCTGCCCGCCTCTGCCTCCCGGTGCTGGGGTTACATGTGTGCGCCACCACACCTGGCCTGAACTTCATCTTTAACCTTTGTTTTGAAGTAACGCCAACTATAACTGTTAGAACACCTCGTAAATAGCAGCTCACTGCTCTGTGTCCCTTGTCATTCCTGAACCTTTACAAGGTGGTCCAGGCGCTGCGCCTGGCATTCCGACCTGTCTTACCGCGACCACAGAGATTGGCGGTATTAATCCTCAGTCGGTTTATCAGCGATGACTAGAGCATTTTCACAGATCCAACCTGGGATCATGTTGTGTCGTCATAAGCACACACTGCCGGTTCCCAAGACCTCTCCTCTGTGATAGTCATAAGATTACCTACAGGGAAGGAGACTGCAGCAGACGGGCGGGAGTTCCAGACCTGTAACTCCAGCCCCAGATCTGATGACCAACTCTGGCTGGGGCACCTCTACACAAGCGGTGTACACGCACAGGCACACGCACATCCTTTAATCCCAGCGTGTGGGATGGGGGGGCAGATGGATCTGGGACTAATGTGGGAGGGCCTGCCCATTGTGGGGGGTCTCCCTGGATGGGCCCTGGGGGTAAGAGAGTGTGGGTGGTCTCCCTGGATGGGTCCTGGGGGTATAAGAGAGTGTGGGTGGTCTCCGAGGATGGGTCCTGGGGGTATAAGAGAGTGTGGGTGGTCTCCCTGGATGGGCCTTGGGGGGTAAGAGTGTGGGTGGTCTCCCTGGATGGGTCCTGGGGGTAAGAGAGTGTGGGTGGTCTCCCTGGATGGGTCCTGGGGGTAAGAGAGCGTGGGTGGTCTCCCTGGATGGGGCCCTGGCATGGAGAACCAGCCGGTAAGCAGCAGTCTTCCTTTGGTTCCTGTGAGGATTCCTGGGACGTGCTGAACCAGTGAGCTCCAAGTGAGAGACCCAGTCTCAAAACATAAGGTGAGGGCTTAGGAGATGGCTCAGGAGGGACAGCATGTACTGTGAAAACATGTTGACCTGTTTGACCCCAAGAACCGTGTACCGGTGGAGAGAACCGACGCCACAGTTGTCCTCTGCCCCGCACACACACGTAATAAGTAAGCAAATACATAATTTAAAAGGGAAGATGGAGAGCAATTGAGAGACACCCAGCATCAGCTTCTGGACTGTTCATGCATGCGTGCACACACAAAACACACACACACACACTCACATTGCCCGTGGCTGACGGGCGTGAGTGGAGCTCAGCAAGCAGTTGATGCCCCGTATCTGGGCGTGTCTGGGCCTTTGCATAGAAACGGGAAGCTCTCAGAGATGAAGGCCAGGCAGCTGCCTTGGCTCCTGGTGTTGAGGGCGCGTGAGTGTCCACACAGGTGTCTGTCTTTTGGTCTTTCATGATCCCACACGCCCCACGCCCCAGGCCCCAGGCCCAGATGTCATGAGTGCTTCCTCCTGTCTGGGGTTTGAGTGTTGAGGGGTGACCCAGCGGTCACAGACTTACTGTGACACCCTCTCCTGTCCTCCTTCCTCTTGGAGACTCTGGCTTGCTGGGGCCTTGGATTTTCTGACAGGACAGAGGCCTCTGGTCCATGCTTGTGAGGCACACCACTTTATGACTTTATAGTCAATGAAAGCCAGGAGATACCACGGCTTCTGCCTGTGAAGGGAGCTGGATGGCACAGGAGATGGCATACAGCAGATGTTTCGGTCATGTTTTGTGCTCTGGCGGCGCTGGAGACCAAGGGCCTCCTGCCCGACAGATGAGGGAAGGCTCTGCCACTGAGCTGCAGCAACATCGGAGTGGGTGTTGTAGCCAGGCGTGTCTCTGCGTGTCTCTACACGCCTGTGATCTCAGCGCTGGGGAGGGGAGGTGGAGGCAGGAGGATCTTGAGTGGAAGGCTAGCCTGTACAACACAGGGAAATCCTGTCTTAAAACAACACAAAAAGAAAGGCCACGAGTCTGAAAGTGCAAGAGGGTACGTGAGAGGGTTTGGAAAGAGGACGGGAAATGAAGAAGTGATGTAATTGTATTATAACCTCAAAAATAAAAGGAAGTAAGGAAAACAGCAACAAAGACTCCAGGTCCCTGAGTGAGCTGCCTTGCCCCGGTTGGGGTCTGGCCGACAGTGGGAGAGGGGTGGGGAGGGGAGATGAGGTCAGGAACTCCCTCCCCATGCTCTTCTTTCCAACATGACCCTCCCTCACTGAGTGGCGCCTGTTACCCTAAACCAGGCCTAGGGCCTCAGTGAGCCAACTTGGGCAGAGAAAGTGAAGCGAGGCCCCTCCCCCTTCGCCAAGTGTAAGTGGAACTGCAGAGCATGAAATATTGATTCAGGAGCCCGAGGACGGAGAGTGCAGCAGGAGGCGGGGCCTTGGGCCCCGGCCAAAATGGACCCTGGACCCTGGGCTCAGGTGCCCTGCAGAAGGATGCGGAAACCAAGGTCTTGGCCTGTGCTGGACAGCCCATTGGCATGCCCGTTGGCGGGCCAGCACGGTGGACAGCTTGCCCCCTTTGCAGGGCCAAGGAGCCTGAGAGGCCAACCGGCCGAGGGTTAGGGCTGCAGGGCAGCTCTGGGAGGATGCAGGACTGGGGTTTCCTGGTTTCCCTGCAGGGCTGTGAAAGGTAGCCCTTGCCCAGCTGTTTCCCAGTTTCCAGGGCTCTGGGCCAGCAAGGCGGGAAACACCCTCCCCTGCACTCACATCAGTGTTGCTGAGCACCCAGCCCACGTGCTGGTTGCTGTGGCAGCAGGCCTCATGCTGGCAGGAGCCCCAGGTTGGGCTAATCTAGACGGGGTGGGGGAGGGATCATATGGGTTCTGGAGTCCCATTAGCCCTATTAGGGGCCAGCGGGGGGGCGGGGGTGGTAGGGCATAGAAGCCCTTCAGTGGCCAGGGAGAAGCATTCCCCAGCACTCTGAGGAAAGTTTTCTAAGAGTTAGGTCCGGTGAACACCTTGAGTCTGGGGCCTTCGGGCCTCTGCTCCTGCCCCATCTGGGCTCTCCATGAGAAAGGCATCAACTCAGACCCTAGCCACAGACACACTGGCAGCTGAGGTGACCCTTGCCTCTCAGACCCAGCTGTGGTTAGAATGGTCCACCGCGGTGCCCACTCACAGCGGGCTGCTGTCTGAAGTCAGGGTCGGGGCATTGTTCACCCAAATGGCCTCTCAGAGCCCCTCAAAGGGGCTCCTCCCCCAAGACATACATGTTGAAGTTGTTACATCAGGAAGCCTGATGACTGCCCAGACCTGGTGCAGTAGCACCAGACGGCTTTTGGGCGTACCATCTTCCCCTCTGGTTCAGGGTGAGAAGATGGGGTCCCGGAGCGGAGCTAACTCTGGAAGTCCGCAGGGTGCGCCTGGACAGGCCACCGTGGCAGATACATTCGTGTATCCAAGATAAGAGAGGTGCTGTTTCATCACCTAAGTGCCCGGAAGATAACTGGAGGACCCGGCCTGCCGTAACGTGTGTAGCCGGAATATGGACACGCCCTACGCGGAGGACCCTTTAACCAGTGCACAGCCTGGTGGGTACGCCAGCTTCCACAGTGGGTTCCGAGGCTGCTGTCCAGCAAAGCATCTTCAGAGGCTGGGTTGGCAGACCAGGGGACCCAGCCCAGCCCCGTGGATCTTCACACACACCCGTGCACAGATACCTTCCATACCCAGACCCGTCAGCAGTATCACAGCCTTCCACAGAACCACAGCTCACCACACAGGAGCCAGACCCAGCATCAGACACACACTTCGGAAGCATCTGGGCTGTGGCAGAACCCCTGGTGGGACCCAGAAGTGAGAGACCCCCGTCGTGGGCGGGGCAGCCTTGGAGACTACAGACCCAAGAGAGCCGCCTCCATCCTCACAAGATCCTGGGGCTCAGCCTGTGACTCATCACTCAAATGTCAGTGCCCACAGCCCTCCCCACCTAGGGCTGTTGTGGGGAGTGTCCCAGAATTGAGTAGCCATTGACACTTCTGCTCTATTACCAAGAGACTGTCCAGAGCCAGGCCACTTAGCGCCTGGCATCCAGGCCTCCTCCTGCTGGGCACCTGATGCCGGTGAACCCTGCCAGCACCAGTCAGGCTAATGGCGCCATTATGCCAATCAGGACTAGACACCCAGGCTCTTCTGCAGGCCGGCCAGGTGGGGCTAAAGTACCATCGGCACAACTGGCTCTCAGGCCTAGCCCCTGTCACCAACCTAACCAGACCGCTGAGGCCTGGTGGGAGACTGCTCCAAGCCAGAGCCACTCCTAGGTGTGGACAGCAGCGTGCTGACGGCTTTTACGCGGACATCTTGTGACCCCAGACTGTATCTCTAAGGCAGTGCTTGGCACATAGCCTGACCACACTTCTGCTGCTGCCTCGTACGTGTGTGTGGGTCACAGAAGCGAACAAAAGTGAACCGCAGGGTTCCGCAGGGAAGCCTGCACTGAGCCCTCTATTGGGGACAATTCCCTTACTTCCTCAGTGTCTTCAGATGCTGGGATGGACCTACCTCACCCTCTGCATGCCCCCTGACCATAGCTCCCTATGCCAGTCCGCCCCTGTACAAGGCCCCCACCATGGCCACATGAGGGATGGAGGCCCCAGGAGGATGGCAGAAGGGCGGGGGGCCATGGCTGGAAATGCTCCACGCCCCCCTATTACTGGCCCTCAGGAAGGGGTCGCACACTTATGAGGAGGGAAACACCAGTTCTGGCTCAGGTCCAAGATGGGCAGCTCCAGTTTCCTGCTTGGCTCTGGTCCCCTGAGGCAGGTGCAGGATGCAGGAAGCAGGATAGGACAGAGGAGCCACCGGAGCTCCCTAAGATGCCGCTCAGACTCAGGGTGGAGAGGGGATAGACGGTAGACCCGGGGTGAGAAGCCAGGGTCAGGTGTGGCCGGCTTCCAGCATCCATCCCTCTCTTCTGGATTCTGTGAGCAGCCGTGACGGGGTCCCCAGAGCTGGCAGGGTGCCTAGAGCCCTGGCCCACCCTCGTTCTTTGCCTGCTACGGGAATGTGTTCCTGCACAAGCAGTCCTGGGTGCGGGCAGCACGTGGTCTCCCTGCCATGCTACACAAGGCTGCTCTTCCCAAAGCAAGCAGACCAGGCACACCAGGACACCTGTCTCCACACCACCATCCCTGCTCGGGGTCAAGGTGTCCCAGTCTTACACCCTTACCCTTTCTGCTACCCCCAGTCCACAGCCCGGGGTCAGACCCAGGACCACACATGAGGGAAGGAACCTCGTGGCCAGGGGTCCGGGCCAGGATGCTGCTGCACGCTACAGGGGGCCCTGCTGCGCCTGGCAGCAGGAATCAGAGACCAGTAACTAGATCCTCCACTGAGGGTGGAGGGGCTGTGATCAGGTTGCCGCCCCGCTGTGGGTTTTCCACTGGGCTGCTTTTTCTACCTTGGGAAAGAGCTGGGCTGGACTCGGGTCTGAGCTGGGGGCGGGAAGCCTGAAGCAACAGGCAGTCAAAGGAGAAGCAAGGGGCGTGGGGCACACAAGATAGGGCCCGGGGCCCAGGCAGCGTGGGTGAGGACGGGGAGGTGGTCCTGCTGGGCACCAGGCTCTGGTCTTGGTGCTATCCAGGAGCCACTGAAATCCAAGCTGAGGGTAAGGCGAGGTGCTAAGCCCGAGCATCTCTGATCCGCCCCCTCACCCGCCCTTGACTGCCCGCTGGCCATGTAAGATCTGCCCGGGTGGCCAAGACCACAAGGCAGGGAGCACTGCAGCGGGTAGCATCCATGACACTGGCAGGGCTTGGGAGCCACGGGCCAGCTAAACCGAGCTG
>JAMJFZ010003127.1:67500-80409 GCA_026225945.1 Cricetomys ansorgei
GGGGGGTGTGTGTGTGTGTGTGTTGTGTGTCAGAGTCCCTCCAGGGGGTGGTGGCACGCGGTGTGTGTGTGTGTGTGTGTGTGTGTCAGAGTCCGGGGGCAGCGGGGTGTGGTGTGTGTGTTGTGTGTGTGTGTCAGAGTCCGGGGGCAGCGCGGGGACGCGGTGTGTGTGTGTGTGTGTGTGTCAGAGTCCGAGGGCAGCGGTGGTGTGTGTGTGTGTGTGTCAGAGTCCCGGGGGCAGCGGGGTGTGTGTGTGTGTGTGTGTGTGTGTGTCAGAGTCCGGGGCAGCGGGGTGTGTGTGTGTGTGTGTGTGTGTGTGTTTGTGTGTGTGTGTGTCAGAGTCCGAGGGGCAGCGGTGTGTGTGGTGTGTGTGTGTGTGTTCAGAGTCCGGGGGCAGCGGGGTGTGTGTGTGTGTGTGTGTCAGAGTCCGAGGGCAGCGGGGTGTGTGTGTGTGTGTGTGTGTGAGTCAGAGTCCGAGGGCAGCGGGTGTGTGTGTGTGTGTGTGTGTGTGTGTGTCAGAGTCCGGGGGCAGCGGGGTGTGTGTGTGTGGGTGTGTGTGTGTGTGTCAGAGTCCGGGGGCAGCGGGTGTGTGTGTGTGTGTGTGTGTGTGTGTCAGAGTCCCGAGGGCAGCGGTGTGTGTGTGTGTGTGTGTGTGTGTGTCAGAGTCCGAGGGCAGCGGGGTGTTGTGTGTGTGTGTGTGTGGAGGTGTTGTGTCAGAGTGTGTGTGTGGGATGGTTGGCAGCGGGGGGTGTGTGTGTGTGTGTGTGTGTCAGAGTCCGAGGGCAGCGGGTGTGTGTGTGTGTGTGTGTGTCCGGGGAGAGCGGGGCAGCGGGGTGTGTGTGTGTGTGTGTGTGTGTCAGAGTCCGTGGGTTGGGCAGCGGGGTGTGTGTGTGTGTGTCAGAGTCCGAGGGCAGCGGGGTGTGTGTGTGTGTGTGTGTGTGTGTCAGAGTCCGGGGGGCAGCGGGGTGTGTGTGTGTGTGTGTGTGTGTGTGTCAGAGTCCGAGGGCAGCGGTTGTGTGTGTGTGTGTGTGTGTGTCAGAGTCCGGGGGCAGCGGGGTGTGTGTGTGTGTGTGTGTGAGTGTGTGTCAGAGTCCGAAGGGCAGCGGGGTGTGTGTGTGTGTGTGTGTGTGTGTGTCAGAGTCCGAGGGGCAGCGCGGGGTGTGTGTGTGTGTGTGTGTGTGTGTGTCAGAGTCCGGTGGCAGCGAGGTGTGTCGGCTGTGTGTGGGTGTGTGTGTGTGTGTGTGTGTGTGTCAGAGTCCGAGGGCATGCGGTGTGTGTGAGTGTGTGTGTGTGTGTCAGAGTCCGGGGCAGCGGGGTGTGTGTGTGTGTGTGGTGTGTCAGTGTCCGAGTGGGGGCAGGGGTGTGTGTGTGTGTGTGTGTGTGTGTGTCAGAGTCCGGGGGCAGCGGGGTGTGTGTGTGTGGTGTGTGTGTGTGTCAGAGTCCTGGAGCGGCAAGCGGGGTGTGTGTGTGTGTGTGTGTCAGTGTGTCCGAGGGGCAGCGGGGGTGTGTGGTGTGTGTGTGTGTGTGTTCCCTCGGGGGGGCAGCGGGGGGTGTGTGTGTGTGTGTGCGTGTGTGTGTCAGAGTCCGGGGGCAGCGGGGTGTGTGTGTGTGTGTGTGTGTGTCAGAGTCCGGGGGCAGCGGGGTGTGTGTGTGTGTGTGTGTGTGTGTGTGTCAGAGTCCGGGGCAGCGGGGTGTGTGTGTGTGTGTGTGTGTGTCAGAGTCCGGGGAGGGCAGCGGGGTGTGTGTGTGTGTGTGTGTGTGTCAGAGTCCGGGGGCAGCGGGGTGTGTGTGTGTGTGTGTGTGTGTGTGTGTGTGTCAGAGTCCGAGGGCAGCGGGGTGTGTGTGTGTGTGTGTGTGTGTGTGTGTCAGAGTCCGGGGGCAGCGGGGTGTGTGTGTGTGTGTGTGTGTGTGTCAGAGTCCGGGGGCAGCGGGGGTGTGTGTGTGTGTGTGTGTGTGTGTGTCAGAGTCCGAGGGCAGCGGGGGGTGTAGGTGTGTGTGTGTGTGTGTGTGTGTGTCAGAGTCCGGGGCAGCGGGGTGTGTGTGTGTGTGTGTGTGGTGTGTGTGTGTGTGTCAGAGTCCGAGGGCAGCGGGGTGTGGGTGTGTGTGTGTGTGTGTCAGAGTCCGGGGTGCAGCGGGGGTGTGTGTGTGTGTGTGTGTGTGTCAGAGTCCGAGGGGCAGCGGGTGTGTGTGTGTGTGTGTGTGTGTCAGAGTCCGAGTGGCAGCGGGTGTGTGTGTGTGTCAGAGTCCGAGGGCAGCGGGGTGTGTGTGTGTGTGTGTGTGTGTCAGAGTCCGAGGGGCAGCGGGGTGTGTGTGTGTGTGTGTGTGTGTCAGAGTCCGGGGCAGCGGGGTGTGTGTGTGTGTGTGTGTGTGTGTGTGTGTGTGTGTGTGTCAGAGTCCGAGGGCAGCGGTGTGTGTGTGTGTGTGTGTGTGTGTCAGAGTCCGGAGGGCAGCGGGGTGTGGTGTGTGTGTGTGTGTGTGTCAGAGTCCGGGGGCAGCGGGGGTGTGTGTGTGAGTGTGTGTGTGTGTGTCAGAGTCCGAGGGCGAGGGGGTGTGTGTGTGTGTGTGTGTGTGTGTCAGAGTCCGAGGGCAGCGGGGTGTGTGTGTGTGTGTGTGTGTGTGTGTCAGAGTCCGAGGGCAGCGGGGTGTGTGTGTGTGTGTGTGTGTGTGTCAGAGTCCGAGGGCAGCGGGGTGTGTGTGTGTGTGTGTGTGTGTGTCAGAGTCCGAGGGCAGCGGGGTGTGTGTGTGTGTGTGTGTGTGTGTGTGTGTGTGTGTCAGAGTCCCGGAGGGCAGCGGGGTGTGTGTGTGTGTGTGTGTGTGTGTCAGAGTCCCGAGGGCAGCGGGGTGTGTGTGTGTGTGTGTGGATGGTGTGTGTGTGTGTGTGTGTCAGAGTCCGAGGGCAGCGGGGGTGTGTGTGTGTGTGTGTGTGTGTCAGAGTCCGGGGGCAGCGGGGTGTGTGTGTGGGTGTGTGTGTGTGTGTGTGTGTGTGTGTGTCAGAGTCCTGAGGGCAGCGGGGTGTGTGTGTGTGTGTGTGTGTGAGAGTCCGGGGGCAGCGGGGTGTGTGTGTGTGTGTGTGGGTGTGTGTGGTCAGAGTCCGAGGGCAGCGTGTGTGCGTGTGTGTGAGCATGTGTGTGTGTGTGTGTCAGAGTCCGAGGGCAGCGGGTGTGTGTGTGTGTGTGTGTGTGTGTCAGAGTCCGAGGGCAGCGGGGTGTGTGTGTGTGTGTGTGTGTGTCCAGAGTCCGGGGCAGCGGGGTGTGTGTGTGTGTGTGTGTGTGTGTGTGTGTGGTCAGAGTCCGAGGGCAGCGGGGTGTGTGTGTGTGTGTGTGTGTGTGTCAGAGTCCGAGGGCAGCGGGGTGTGTGTGTGTGTTATGTGTGTGTGTGTGTCAGAGTCCGAGGGCAGCGGGGTGTGTGTGTGTGTGTGTGTGTGTGTGTCAGAGTCCGAGGGCAGCGGGTGTGTGTGTGTGTGTGTGTGTCAGAGTCCGGGGGCAGCGGGGTGTGTGTGTGTGTGTGTGTCAGAGTCCGGGGGCAGCGGGGTGTGTGTGTGTGTGTGTGTGTCAGAGTCCGAGGGCAGCGGGGTGTGTGTGTGTGGTGTGTGTGTGTGTCAGAGTCCGGGGGCAGCGGTGTGTGTGTGTGTGTCAGAGTCCGGGGGCAGCGGGGTGTGTGTGTGTGTGTCAGAGTCCGGGGGGCAGCGGGGTGTGTGTGGTGTCAGAGTCCGGGGGCAGCGGGGTTGTGTGTGTGTGTGTTGTGTGTGTCAGAGTCCCGGGGGCGTGCGGGGAGTGTGTGTGTGTGTGTGTAGTGTGTCAGAGTCCGAGGGCAGCGGTGTGTGTGTGTGTGTGTGTGTGTGTCAGAGTCCGGGGGCAGCGGGGTGTGTGTGTGTGTGTGTGTGTGTGTGTCAGAGTCCGAGGGCAGCGGGGGTGTGTGTGTGAGTGTAGTGTCAGAGTCCCGAGGGCAGCGGTGTGTGTGTGTGTGTGTGTGTGTCAGAGTCCGGGGGCAGCGCGGCGTGTGTGTGTGTGCGCGTGTGTCAGAGTCCCTCGGGGATGGCAGCGGGCTGGGCAGCTCTGCCCTCTTGCTTGTCCGCCTCCCCCCACGCTCTGGTCGCAGGAGAGGAGGGTGAGCGGGGGAGTGCAGCGTTTCCCGTGCTCGCCCCGCGGTGGCTCTCGGGCCCCAAGAGCGAGACGGCGCTGTGGCCTCAGTGCGGACGCCGGCTGCGGCGGCCTGGCCGTGCGGAGCCTCTAGAGAGCAGGTGCCACTCCCACCGTGGCGTGGCTCTCCGTCCTGGCCGCGGCCACTGTGACAGCCGAGCGGCCTGGGGAAGCGCGGTGTTCCTGCTGGCCTGGGAGGAACCCTAGACTCACTGGCATAACCGTGGCCCAGGCCAGAACGGGGGCTTCTGGCTCAGGTCCCCGGCTGTGTGGACGCACCCCGACCCGAGAGCTCTGAGGTCCGGATCCCTTCCGACTCAGGCCCGTGTGTCGCTGCCTGCTGCTGCAGTGTGACGTCCAGACGGTCAGGCCGCCCGCGTGGGGGGCCAGCCTGCCCAGAGGGACTCGCGTCTGCAGGCACGGCCTTAGGGCCAGTCTGGAGCAAAGAGGGCGCCGAGTCCCCAGTACACGGCCCCTTCCCATCCCCAGCCCTTCCGACCCGCCACGCTGCCGTCCTGGGGACAGCCCACATGGTCAGTCTCTAGTGAAGTGAGCTAGCTGGGGCAGTGGTGGCGGAGTGCGTCCTGGAGGAGGAGCTGGACACAGGGGTCGTGACCAATAGCCTGTGGAGACTCCTGAGGAGGCGGGAGCCGTAGTGTCCACACTGACCGATATGCTATGGCGGGGTGCAGTAATGATATGGAGGTAAAAGCGATAGAGAGGGTGATGGGGGGGATGTGATGGAGGATGTGATGGGGGGCGGGGGACAGAGAGGGATGTGATGGAGTGGAGATGGAGGGGGGATGTGATGGATGGGGGATGTGATGGAGGGGGATGTGATGGAGGGGGATGTGATGGGAGTGGAGATGGAGGATGGAGTGATGGAGGGGGATGTGATGGAGTGGAGATGGAGGGGGATGTGATGGAGGGGGGGGATGTGATGGAGTGGAGATGGAGAGGGGGATGTGATGGAGGGGGGATGTGATGGGGGGATGTGATGGAGTGGAGATGGAGGGAGGGGGGATGTGATGGAGGGGGATGTGATGGAGTGGAGGATGGAGAGGGAGATGTGATGGAGGGGGATGTGGTGGAGTGAGAGATGGAGAGGGATGTGATGGAGGGGGATGTGGTGGAGTGGAGATGGAGGGGGATGTGATGGAGGGGGATGGTGATGTGAGGGGGATGTGATGGAGTGGAGATGGAGGGGGATGTGATGGAGGGGGATGTGATGGGGGGATGTGAGGATGGAGATGGAGGGGGATGTGATGGAGTGGAGATGGAGGGGGGTGGGAGGGAGGGGGGGGGGGTGTGGTAGATGGGTTGTGAAGGGTCACGGAAAGGTAGTGGCGGAGGTTTTTCTTAGGCTCGGTCATGCTGCTCCCACCCTATGAGCCTGGATGCACAGCGCCCTGCGCTCCGTGCCCAGCACTGCAGATAAACACGGCGGAGCTGGTGGTGGAAATGCAGTCATGGCGCCGGGTGAGTTGTGAGTGTGAGAGGCCGTGTGCACATGGGTGCAGGTACAGCAGAAGCCGGAGGAGGTGCTGGACCTCCTGGAGCTCCAGTTGTAGGTGGATGAGGGAGCTGGGAACAGAACTCAGGTCTCGCAGGAACAGCGAGTGCTCTTACACCATGAGCCGTCTCTCCAGCCCGCCTTTCAGTCTTTTATTGTTAGCTGGGTGCAGCAGCGCACGCTTTAATCCCAGCACTCGGGAGACAGAGACAGGCGGCTCTCTGTGAGTCCGAGGCCAGCCCGTTCTCCGTAGTGAGTTCCAGGACAGCCAGAGCTACACAGTAAGACCCTGTCTTGAGAAACAAAAATACTTATTGCTATTGCGTGGTACGTGGCGCACAGGCCATGGCGCACTTGTAGAGGTCACAGGACAGCTGTGGAGTCAGTCCTCCCCTTCCGCCTTGACATGGGTTCCAGGGATCCGTCTCAGGTTGCCAGGCCTCCACAGCAAGCTCCTGGCCTGCTGAGCCACCTCACTGCTCACTTTTCAGCCTCTTACCCGCCCCATGCGATCCCACTCCGACTAAGGACACTGGAAGTACGGGCACCCGGTGCTCCTCTTTGCTTCCCTGCGGCTGATGCCTGCAGCTGTTCCAGCCTTGGGGTTTATGTTAGGAAGGAGGTGGGGCTCTTTGTGTTGGGGTGAAGTTGATACTAGGTTCAGGCAGCTAGAGAGGTAGATTTGGGCCTATTTGTCCTGGCAAGCACAGCATCTATGGAGTAGCCCAGCTTGACCTGGTCACCGGAGACACAGCCCCCAAACTTGTCTCCTAGCCAGGAGTTGCCTATGAGCAACCAATTTTCAGCTTTCCCCACTGGACCCTTTGCTGCCCCTCCACAGTCCCCACCAGCCTGTCTGCCTTCACTGTCCCTGTAGGGCTGATGTGCAGTCCAGATGGGAGCATTTGCTTCGGCCAGTAACAGACTGACTCAGCCCCTTCCCTGAACCCTAGCAGACACATCTCACTCTCATCGCCCAGAACCAACCCCACAAGACCATCTGGACTCTGTGCCCCTCCCACTGCCAGGGTCAGTTCCCAGAAGCAGGCGAGGGTTCTGGGGAAGATCCAGATAGCATCCTGTCTGCAGAGGCAGGAGGATATGGAGACACAGCACCTTGATCTGCAAAATGGAGATGCAGCAGCGGCTGAAGTCAATGGGCAGTCTGAGGTGGCATGCCCAGAGAAGGTCCTCGACCTGGTTCTGCTCTTGGTCCTTGCAAGAGGCTTGGCTGAGATGCCACTTTCCCTGTCGCCTGTAGCATGCACACATACAGACACACTGGCCAGCCCAGCACCCACATGGTGGCTCAGAACCACCTGTAACTCCAGTGCCTGACTTCCTCCTCTGGCCTCTGAGTGCACTGCACACACGTGGTACAGACATACACAGGCAGAACACTCATACACATAAAAATAAGTAAATCAACTTAAAAAACAAGCTGCTGGGCCCTTCCTGGGGGTAGCTACGCCAGCTGCTCTTCTGCACGGAAGCAGTGACTCCCCAGGGTGAGGGTGCCTGGGCAGTCTTTGGGAGCTAGAGGAAGGCAGATCAGCTTCTCCCCTAGGGGGTGCTGTTTGGCCGTCCCCTCTTCCACAGGGTTGGATTAGATGTGGTTCTAACTTCGGTCTTTGCCCCCTCCTGTTACACTTTCAGCCTCTGGGGCTCATGGGGGCTCTACCTGCCACACAGAATAACCAGTTGCCATGGAAACTGATGCAGTTTGTGAGAGGGAACCCGAGCTCCTGAGGCTTCAGTGTCTGCATGCTACACCAGGCCACAAACAGTTGTCCTGTCTGCCCCCATTACAAGAACTCCTGGCAGGCCCTGAGCAGCCTGCCCTCCCCTAGGGCTCCCAGGATACCAAGTACACGTGTGGGAGCTGGGCTAGTTCCTGGTCCCCGGCTATGGTCTGGGTCACCTCAGGGGGAAGATTAGAGACCCCACCTGACAGCTTTAAATAGAAGCCTCTGTAAATCCTGGGCTGAGAGCAGGGACAGGCAGATTACCCGATTTGCAGAATGGGGATTTGCCCGGGAGTGTGGGAAGAGCTGGGTTAAGAATCCATCCCTGAAAGGCCATGTGTGGCCAGCCCAGCGGGGGGCGTCCCGGGGGAGGGCTCTCTAGCCTCTGACAGATAGCTTCCAAATCTCAAGATCAGAGAGGTCTAGCTGAGGCTCCCTCTGGCTTCCCCATCCCTTGCCTGGCAGGAGAGGTGTGAAAAGCTTCATTATCTTCTCCCACCAGGAATCAACGTCTCAGCCAATCAAGATGAAGAACTGGACCATGAGACCTTCCTGATGCAAATTGACCAGGAACAAAGAAGTGTACTTTGTATTCCAGCACTGGGGGGTACTGGACCCTGGTCACTCACGGGGGCATTCAGGCCACAGCCACACAAGTGTGAGTGCACCATCGTCTCCATCGCCTCTCCCAGCCTCACCTCCACAGCCCGCCCGCACCCAGCCTCACCTCCACAGCCTCGACCCGCTGCACCCCAGCCTCACCTCCACAGCCTCACCTCCACAGCCACGACCCGCCCGCACCCAGCCTCACCTCCACAGCCACGACCCTCTGCACCTTAGCCTCACCTTTTCCAGTTTTTGAGACAGGGCTATGCAGTGTTGCATGGCTCAGAACTCACTGCGTAGACCGGGCTGGCCCCTGCCTCCTGAGTGCAGCCACGCTGGTGGCCGTGGTCACGACCACCATCTCCGCTAGCACCCTGAGCACCTCAGCCATGACACGGTAGCAGTCCCGTCAACAGAGAATGCTCACTGGGGTGGGGAGTTGCTCCCACCAGCAGTGGGTGCTTCTGCGGAGAGCAGGCTTGCTTCACCCACAGACCAAGCTGTGCACCTCTCTTGAGACCATGTCTGTTTCCTCCAGTTCTGCCAACACCATGTTTGAAATGGAATGGCATGGCCGGCGGGTGGCACTCAAAGCCAGCAATGGGCGTTATGTGTGCATGAAGAAAAACGGGCAGCTGGCCGCCATCAGTGACTTCGTGGGTGAGCACTCCTGCCTTCTGTAAGTTAGGACAGCTGACCCAGGGTCAGTGCATCTGAGGTCTCCCCCTACTTGATCCCAGGGTGTCTTTCCTTCTCTGTCCTCGGGGAACCCCAATCGCCTTTGGCACTCTGTACGCTAGGAAACACCTGCACTCCGTGGTGTCTCCTTGCCAGAGTAGCACACTGGGCAGCACGCCTGAACCCCAAGTCCACAGCAGCCTCTCCCACAGGTGAAGATGAGTTGTTCATCCTCAAGCTCATCAACCGACCCATCCTGGTGCTGCGGGGCCTGGACGGCTTTGTCTGCCATCGCCGCGGCTCCAACCAGCTGGACACCAACCGGTCCACCTACGATGTCTTCCACCTGAGCTTCAGGGACGGCGCCTATCAGATCAGAGGTGCGGGGGGCAGGGCGCTAGGTGCGGGGAGGCACTGGGAGGCGTGGGGTGCCTGGGCCCCGCCGACCTCTAGCCTTGCCCTCAGGCTGCGGAGGGTTCTGGTACACTGGCAGCCACGGGAGTGTGTGTGTAGCGACGGCGACTTGGCGGAGGATTTCCTCTTCGAGTTCCGAGAACGTGGCCGCCTGGCCATTCGTACTCTCGGTGGCAAGTACCTGTGTGGCGGCGCCTCGGGACTGCTGCGTGCGGACGCAGACACGCCTGTGGGGGAAGCGCTCTGGGAATACTGAAGACTCCGTGGCCAGCCCGAGCCCCAGACTCAGCATTAAATCTTTGTTGCGCAGCTGCTGTGGGCTTGTTCCACCCAGTTTGGCAGTGGGAAGGGATGCACCCTGGAGTCCCACAGAGGTGTTTACTCAGCACTAGAGCCCAGCCTGGGGAAGCCTGTGTCCTTCTGTGCAAGGATCTCCCCAGTCTCTGTTGACCTTAGGGCAAGGGCCATGGCAGTTGCTGAGCTGAGTCAGGGATTGAAGGCCACCCTAACTTCAGCTCACCTGACCCTACTTGGGCCCCGAAGTCCTCTCAATAGAGTCCACTACCCAGGAGAGTTGCAAGCCTAAGAGGAGGGGTCCCTACACAGAGCATGTATAGGGAAGGCAGGAGGCATGCTGGGAAGGAAAGCAGAGCTAGGTACCCACCCTCAGCCTTAGGAATAAGGCGTTGCCCTTGGCGTCTACAAAAGGGCAGGGGTCACATGTCAGGGCCTATTCCTATTAACTCTAACTTAGCAGCGAGCCTGTTCAGGGTCTTGCCTGTGAGCCAAGGGGGTTCCACCGCCTGCAGTGTCCCAGGTATCCCGCTATCTGCCATGTGTGGGGCCATCATACAGGACCAGGTTGAGGGACCCAGCCGGAGTGGTGGTGGCCCTTACTCCATAATGCCACCTCAAGTGAGACTCTCCAGGTAAGACCGTATTTCCTCAACTCTGCAGCCATCTACAGTGGTGCTGGGCCCTCCTAACCCTGCCAGTGCCGAGGATAAGAGGCCGAAGCCCAGGTGCAGGCCTGCGTCTGGGTGCCCAGCCAGGCCGATGAGGCAGGACAGCATCACCAGCCATCCCCGAGGATGCGTGCTCTGGCTCCCGAGACCTGTTGGGGTTCGGGCTAAAGACAAGCATGCAATCTCTGTGGACTATCATGCAAAGTGGGGGAACACCAGTCATGTCAACTCTGACAGAGACAGTCAGTACAGCCCAGGAGACACCACCCCCCTTTCCAAGGCAGGCCCTGTATGTCCTGTGGGCTGACCCAGCCTCTGTAACTTGTTCAGAGCCAGACACAGTCATGCATGGAGCTAGGGACTACCACTCTGGAGGTGGCAAGAGCAGCCTTGGGGTCAAGCTGTGGGCAGGTCTCTTCGCAGGCCAGCAGAGGGCAAGGTAAGCCGGTAACCTTTTATAACAAAAGCCAGACTTACAGACTACAGGGTGTCAAGGGCAGAAGAGTGGGCCACTCCGTTTCCTAACTGCTTCCATAAAGAACTCGGCCCTGTAGGACAGACTCCCGTGTCAATGCCATGAGGTGAGGAGCCAGTAGCCTCAGTCTGCCCAGACCTTGAGGGGCAGATCTTCAGCCCTGGTGGAGGGTAGCTGGGCACTGTGAGGAATGTCCTGTGTCGGAGGGCCAGGAGAAGCTGGGAAGCTCTACCCACCCACCTGCACAGAGGCGGCAGAGCTCTGAAGAGGGAGAGGGCAGGAAGCGAGTGAACACCAGCTGACACCCGAACGTCATGAAAAGGGCAGCTTGTCAGCACAGCACCTCACAGACTTACAGGAGCAGGCACATGGCCCTGCAGACATGCTCTCCTCAGAGAAAACAGCACCAGCAGCAGGGCGCTGCCCCGCTGGGGGGGGAGAGGCACAGTGCTGGGGGGCAGCCCAAGCCCCTGGCACATGGGCGCCCTCCCACGGTCTTTGTGCTTTGGTGGCTGCGGAGAGGCAGCCAGTACTCCTGGGGTGTGCTGGGGCCGGCAGCAGAACAGTCCCGAACCCTTAAGTCTGAAACCCAGAAACCCTGTGTCTCCACGGCCTGAGTACTTCCCGTCAGGGGTGCAGAAGTTTCAGGGGAGCATGCCGCCAGGCAAGCCCTGACACTCAGGCTGAAGTGTGTCCGTCAGTGACGTGGAGCTGGCCAGCAGCTGTCAGGAGGAGAGCATGAGAGGCAGCAGAGACTGGGGCTCAGACGCTGCCTCAATCTACCTCATACCCCACTTCCAGCCCTCCTGACTGACTGACCAGGAGACGTAGCCAGGGCCGAGTGCGTCCTGTTAGGCCAGCACACCGGAAGTGTGGGTGGGGACCAGGACCCACCTGGTCACAAGAGGACAAGGCTGGGGTTGCGCAGCTGCTTGTAAACCTGCAGGAGCTTCTCGGCTGTGGAGCAGGAGCTGACTTCATCCTCCGTGCACAGCTGGTCGCGCAGCATCTGCACCTCGCGAAGCAGCTCCTGTGGGCAGTCAGCACAGCTTAGCCCCGTGGCTCCACCTTGTACTTGAGTAATGGGTGGCCCAGAGGAGAACACAGGTCACATGGCCTTAAGTATGCGACGCAAGCCGTGTGGGTGTGGCCAGGCAGACAGGAAATGGACAGGACCTCGCACACCCCCATCCCATCCTGAAAACCCAGCCCACACTGAGAACCGGGCAGCCTTACGTGGCTGGTGCCCTTTGAGGTCTGTCTCCCCACATGCCACCCGTAGACACTTCTCACGCCCAGGCCCTGGAGCTCACCTGGTGGTTGGCGTGGATCTGGTGGAGATACTGCATGCGGAGGTCAGGTGGGCTGGACCCTTGGGCTGCTTGCTCTGTGACCATCGTCTGGGGACAGAGGGTTGGGGGCACCAGAGAGTACTTGCCAATTGTCCAGAGTGGGTGCCTGGTCCAGAGGCCAGGTCCTTGTGCCCCTCAGAGCACAGTGACCACGTCTCATCTGTCTTTCCAGACATTATCTCTGGGCTTTACTCCTGTGAGGAGCCCACTCATTACCCACTAGTGTTTCCCACCCTGTTCACCAGGATTTTCCTCTTCAGAGAAGCAAAAGCTCCCACCTGACAGTAACTAAGAAAGAAATTAAGTAATTAAGAAAGTTTAAGTCAGGGTCTTAAATAGCCCAGAGTAACCTCAAACTTGCGACATAGCTTAGGCTGGCCTTGGATTCCTGATCCTCCTGCAACAACCTACCAAACCGCTGGGATTTTGGAAGGTACCACTAGGCTTGACCAAAGTGCCTTTTTAAACCTAAACCCAGCTCCCTTCTGTGGCAGACACTCTGGGCTGGGCCTTAAGCAGGACCCCCATCTGATCCAGTTGCTCTTTCCCTCTGCAGGCTCATTTAGGCCTGGGAACTTATTCCTGCTTTCTGAAGGCAAGTCTAGCTTGCCAAAAGTATGAGGTCTCAAAGCTAAGGCCCACTGGCCTTTTCAGGCATGAGCAAAGACCTTCCTAGGCCAAATATCCACCCAGGGTCATGGCATGCTGCCCATTCGGAATCTAACATCTGGGCGAGTCCTAGTGGCTGTGGGTAGACTCCTGTCAACAGACCGTGGAGGTGCGGCTGCAGCTGCCCTCTGAATGCTACCAGGGGACGTAATGTCAAGAATCAACTGTGTCGCTCTGAAATCACACAAGAAGTCCTAGCCCAGATCGCTCTGAATGCAGCTTTTTTGCAATGGGGTCTTTGCAGATGATCAAGATAAAGCTACTAGGTGGCTGTAATCCCATGTGGCTGTGTCCTTACAATGGGGAACTTGGGAAAAGGAGACAGAGGCCGTTTGGCGGCTGGCTGGCCCTGTG